>MJUU01016780.1:0-33083 GCA_002080025.1 Modiolus philippinarum | reverse complement strand
TATATATATATATATATATATTATTCATTTTGATTTACACACTAAACCTACAGATTCACACACCTACCTGCTCCCAAGTAGCTGTCATCCTAGACACTGTGTAAATGCGATCCCACACGGACTTTCTACCCGTATACGTCGAATCTGTTCACAAGAAGAGACATTTAAGCACAGGAGCAGAGAATTAACCCAACATCTTGTTAACAGGGGTTATAAGGAAAAGCAAGTCAGAAAATCTATTCAAAAGGTCTCCTCATTTGACCGAAAGGAACTGTTGCAATATCGGGAAAGAAAGAGAAAGAATTTACGTACTCCCTGGTATCTACCTTCCACCCACAGCTACCCCATTTGTCTGCTATTACCCGTGAATTTATGCCAATTCTTCATGCGTCAACTAAAATGAAAAAATTGTTTCCTGAACCTCCGCTAATATCATTCCGTCGATCCAAAAATCTGAAGGATATTCTCGTGAAAATGGACAATTTAAAACATGTCCCGACAAACGTTGTCTTCTGTGCAAATTTAGTTCTTCTACCAAAACCTTTAAGAGCACAGCAACCGGAGACACATACAAAATATTTAACAATTTATACTGCAAGTCAGATAATGTCATATATCACATCACTTGCTCTTTTTGCCAACAACAGTATGTCGGTGAAACGAAAAATTCACTAAACATTCGTATCAACTTGCACCGTGACCACATTCGGGAAAAAGAAAGATCACAGGCCACTGCATTACATTTCAATTCCCCCGATGATGACTGGAAACATATGCAAGTAGTACCTATTGACCAAAATCGATCGTGGATAGACACACAGAGGCATGCTAAAGAAAAGTTCTGGATAGAAAAGCTAGTTTGAATATAAAAATTTAAAATATAGTTTTACTAAAAATCCTGCCCATACCCATTGTTCCCTTTCTTTTTTGAACTCATTGACTTGCTCATGTCCTGACATGGCTGAAGTTTTGCTCGTTGAGCGTTAAACAAAATTTTGTTACAGTATTGTTCATAAAATCGATATACTCATACTGACAAAAATTTTCCCCCTTCTCATGTTACATCTGTAAACAACTGCATCCAACATGTAGCTCTCGACACTTTGTATAAACATTTGTAGTTTAGTCTTTGTATATAGCTTTTGTTTGATTGTATTTTTTTTTTGTTTTTATTGTGTTTTGAAGAAGAGACTGACAGTTCTCGAAATATCAACTGTTATTTTATTTGTGTCATTCACTTTGTTTATTATGTTATATATACATATATATATATAAAACACAAAATAGGAAATGCACAATCCATTAAGGATTCATAATTAAACACAAAAAAACTTTAAAGTCCAATAAAACATCACATTGTTCATCTCCTACCGGTTTCACTGCTATACTGTCAGATATTCATGGAGTAAACTGGAGACGTTGTTAGTAGTTACCTAACGTCACTAATAAAAGAGAAAGTAGCACTACGGCGGCGTTACTAAAAATACATACAAACGTTACATATAACAAATAAAAATAGAAACCAATGTACGTATAAATTACGTATTTAGTTTGGGTTTATACTTCCTAATAAACATAGCCTCTTTGTTTAACCGATCTTGTCCCGTTATACCGTCGGAAAATTTATACATGGGAAATATTTTAAATCTTCCTTTTCCGCATTTATCTAAATTTTCGCTGAGAGGTATTTGGCATGTTGTCGGATCTCTTATCTGTTGACGATGTACGGTCATACGCTTACGTAATGTCATTCCAGTTTCACCGATATAATTTTCACCGCAACCAACACAAGTCAAAACATATATCAAATATATTGATATATGTTTTGATATATATCAAATATATTTATAATATATTTATAATATATAATACCCGTATTTTCGACCTAATGGCTTTAACTATGAGGCAACTGGACGGAAAACCAAAATTATGGTCCTGCCAGAACGAGAGATACTTGAACCACTGAAGAATAACAGAATTTATCTGGTTGCCCCCTAGTCGGAGGCCATTAGGCCGATAATTTGAGCCATACTTTCTGCTCCTTTCTTCTGTTTTAGCCAGTCTTTTATTATTTTTTACTTTGTCTATTTTATCCTTTTTTACCTTCTAAAATGGCCTACTTTTACCATTATTATTTTGCTTAAAACGAATTTACAACGATTGCTTATTATGCGATCATCCAACAGAAGGTTCCATACACTACCTTTTAAAGTTACATCTCTAATTTAGACTTATGCAGTGTTTGTTTATTTGTAATTGTATTGTAATATTTTTCTAAAATATACCCTAAACATCAAAATCAAAGAATTGTCCGTTTCATCGTCGTTTGGAATTTTTGCCTTGGGTCGTTAGTGAAGAAGGTTATTTGTGACCCGACAATTCTTTTCTTAGGTCATTCACTTGGTTTTTGTTTCTATTGGGTGACATTTTTGGAAAATGAATTTAATTGGTCAAGCACGCCGTACTAATTATCTGTGTAAAATAAGTTGTTGAGTGGTCAAAAGACACAGGTTTAATATAGAAAAGATAACAGGAAACACTTACAATGGCCAAAAGTTACATTCACATGCCACAATCTACTAGGGAACTGCACACACACACACAAAAAAATAAAAAGACAAAACATAAACGTAGACAACGATAAGAACTCGGGATAGCCTTTTCGAAAAATCGATTGTTTTGCATAGTAACTATTAAATTCGTTTTTACTCGGTGCTCGTAGGGTACGTTTTCGTGAGCAATTTGTTTTATTCGGTACTTGTTATAAATACGTTTTATTCGGTGCTCGTCCTGTAGGGTTCCGGCGTTTGTTCGGTGAGAGATCGGTTTATTCGGTACCAGGACTGTGCATGTACGGTATACTTACAGTATACCTTCGATTTTTGTGCGTTTTCACTGTAATTCCTGAACAAACAAAACTATTTACCACCGTTTAAAAATGATTTTCATCCGTTCCTCATACGTTTGTGCCATACGGTGTAGTGTAAGAGCGGCTTAAGACACTAGAGTTTTTGTCGGGCAAAGGATGACAGTGATTGTAAGAGCACTTTGCAAGTTTAACAGATGTTTGTTGACAATCCCGCACCCATGACTAACGAAGACATGAATGTAGCGTTGCTTGACAATTAACAAAGAATTCTCCTTAAACCGGTGCTAGGGGCCGTCTTGAACTTACTCTGAGGTATGAGCAAAGCTCACTGTTGAAGGCTTCATGTTGACTTCAAGATTAAGAACAACAATAAAAGCGTTGTTCCTTTGCTTGTTTTTTAACCATGTATTTGTAGAGACTTTGTCTCATGTGCATTTACTCCATTGATTGTGTTTTTTTCTATCAGTGTAATCAGGACTTTGATCATATGTTTGCACAAGGGAAATTTTCATATACTTCATCAATACTGGTTCTTTAAAAGTGGAGGAAAATTGTTGTACACCAGAAAATAACTTTTATAGTAAAATTTCTTATCACTTATATATAATTTACATATTATTATGTTACAGCAATATAAAGGGAGTTAAAACTGAACCTTGTCGAAAGAGTATAAAAAACTGAAATTAAATTCAGTTACAGTTTAAATAATTTACAAACGACCATTTAATAAAGGTTTGAATTTAAGAATTTAAGAATTAAGTTTTTTTTCTTTCAAGAATCTTAAATTTGCGTCGCTTGTTTTCATTTTTTAAAACGGAAACATTTTAAAAACCTTTTGCGAGTTTCGCTCCTTGAAAACTTTGAAAATTTGTAAATTTTGTGGTTTCCATCTGAAATAACATGTCTTCAAACGTTGTATGTAAGTTATTTACCATATAACTCAGGCCAAATTTTATTTGGGGTCCAAAGGTCCAATTATTCTGAAGTAATGAAACATTTGCAAAATATGTTGAAATATAAAAATACCCATGTTGCATGCAAAAGAGTAAATTTTGTAAAATTCCAAGGAGTATTTTTATCACATTATTTGATAAATTTAATACGTTTTCTTAAACTATATCCTTACGTATGTTCATAGTGTCAATAAAACTTATTTTGCCTTTAGCTCTCATGCAAATTATGTGTTCTGAGCACAAATTTTGAACGAGTAATCAGTTGTCAAACACAAGTTTATTCCTTCATTTTGTGTTTGTTGGGATTATATATCGGGCCACTAAAACTAACGATAATTTGATATAACAAGCAGCTAGCAAACTATTAACAAATAAATATACATTATGTATATATACCAACAAAAACAAAAAAAAACAAAAACAAAAACAAAAAAGAGTATTTCCAATCGAAAGAAAATCTGTTTTGCTTGCACGTGTAAAGCAAAATTCTAAATTAAAGCTATGTACAAATCAATGAATTTAAAGCTAAAAAAACAATGATAAAATCAAAACTTTTGTAAAACCTGATAGGTGAAAAAAAAGGGAAAAAAATGGTATAAATCAATTTTTCTATGTTCATCAATTTACAAAATTTGCTCTGAACAACAATCAACAATCAGATCAATATCCAATATTCAAAACTTCATTCTTTGGAACACTAAACAATGATAATCGGTCAGAACAAGAGGCTAAGAGAATCGGACATTCGAGGCGTCTTTTTCAAGTCTATCAAGTTCTGGCAGACATGATGAAACTAAAACACAAATAAGGCCATGAAATTATAAATTGTCTGATATTTAATCTTCTGATGATTCCATTTCTTTTGGTCCCATTTGTTAATGCCGCATCAAAAAACTTGTGACATGCTGCTGACTTATTAAATGGTAAAACGTACACTACCAGAACATAGGATGACTTTAATTTCACATCGCGAAACCTAGTTTATGGTATAGAGTGTACTCTGTGTGGTTTGATATATATTGGAGAAACCAAGGATAGATTGAATAAAAGAATGTGTGGACATCGTTACGAAGTCAAAGACAACAAGACTCGTCATGGCTACACACAGTTCAATCAACTAGACCACTCCATCGTCAAAATGAAGGTCAGTATCCTTAAGAAAATATATTACCAAAACAAACAATCTAACTTTAAGTACACCATACTGTTTACAGCGAGAAGAATACTGGATTAGAGAGCTTGGAACCGTAATACACTTTAGGTTACAATGACAATATAAAAAGTATAGGTAATTTGTCAAGTCCGGGATGTAGCTCTGTCAATGTGATGAATATCTTGAATGGAAGCCAACGCCGTCAACGAAGTCATTGGTATCGACATTACACTGCCCCAAATCTGCACGACATTTCAATTACTTGTCTCCTACCATACATGAATGTCCTCCTAGGTTTTCATCACATATGCACAAAGCAATGCTCTTTACCCCATTCAAAATTACATTTATTTTATAAAATCTGTTTAAACTCTTCCGTGACAGATCCATCGTCACATGAATACAAATTAACTGCAATTGTTCTAGATATTGCTAATCTCAGACTATTTAAACCTGTTAGCACATCTCCTAATGAACAAGAACGTCGTTCATTCTTAAAACTAAAATTTACAAATAAAGGCTTAGATGTTCGGAGAGAGATCGGTTTATTCGGTACCAGGACTGTGCATGTACGGTATACTTACTGTTTACCTCCGGTTTTTGTGCGTTTTTACTGTAATTCCTGAACAAACAATACTATTTACCACCGTACAAAAATGATTTTCATCCGTTCCTCATACGTTTGTGCCATACGGTGTAGTGTAAGAGCGGCTTAAGACACTAGTTCTTTTGTCGGGCACATGAATACAAATTAACCGCAATTGTTCTAGATATTGCTAATCTCAGACTATTTAAACCTGTTAGCTCATCTCCTAATGAACAAGAACGTCGTTCATTCTTAAAACTAAAATTTACAAATAAAGGCTTAGATGCTATTAATCTTGGCAATATTCTTCATAATAAATATGTTACCGCCAAGATACCACCATAATTTAAAGACCCAACAGTTCCTCTTATATCTTATACATATACAAAACCAATTGCAACTAACATCTTCAATCACAAACAGGTATTGCGGGATGTCTAAATTGATGACCAAATCAAGACCACCTGATTGCTCTTGTCTCTCTTCCCCATTTATGTACGTTCCTGCTGGTCACATTATTACAGGGAACCTCAATATGCTAAACAGTGGGCTAAGAGAGGGAAGGAAAAGGTTGAAACACTGTATAACTGGATCAGGTCAATGAAATCATTGATTGTAGCTCGAATGAGTCGCCTTAAGACAACCATGAGCCTAACTAAAAACGCATATTCGATGATCCCGAGGTAGAAAAACATTGTCCTTCCTTCATGACAATTTTGTCATTGTACCAGCCGACAAGGCCCAAAACAACATCACATTTATCTGTAAAACATACTACATTGACTGCTCAATGAAGGAGATGGGAATTGACAATTCATTTAGCAACCCCACTTACAAACACTCCAAGATACCAAGGGAGGACATACTAAACAATCACAAATCAGTATTGTCGTTCTTTGGTATCACTTTGAGTGAAGAGAACAACAACCTGCCTTGTATCTACTGGGTACCTAAATAACATAAATGCCCTTACAAACAGAGATACATCGTTGGGTCTGTCAAATGCATGACAAACCCCTTTCTAAGCTCATCACGTCATTACTTACTGCAGTCAAAGATGGCCTGGGGATATATAGTGATAAAGTGTACTCAACAAGTGGAGTAAATCAGATGTGGATTCTCAAAAAACTCAAAGTACTTATTAGAATATCTATCTTCAACTGAACTCAACCACTGCAACAGTGTCAAAACATTTGATTGTTTTACTCTACATACTACTCTTCCACACAGTAAGCTAAAGTCAGTACTCCGGGATTTAATACATCAATCTTTCTATACTAAAAGGGTGGAAGAAGTTATTCATATTTAGTGATAGGTAAAGATGAGGCCTATTTTGTTAAACATCACACTGATTCACATAAAATGTATACAGAGGAGGATGTCATCGCAATGCTGGAATTCTTGATTCATAACATATTTGTAGAATTTGGAGGACAAGTTTTCCAGCAGACAATAGGGATACCTATGGGGACGAATTGTGGGCCACTTTTAGCAGATTTGTTTCTTTATTCGTATGAAGCCAGGTTCATACAAGGGCTAGTTCAGAAAAAAGACAATAAGCTAGCCAAATCCTGTAACTTCAGTTTCTGTTATATAGCTAACTAAATACCGAAGTTACTGTGAATTTAAATTATTCATATGTGCTTTTCGACAACTTATGTCTTTTTAGTGAAGGTAAAATCTAAACTTTTGGAAGACCATAAACTCAAAGATGTATATAAACTGATAGATAACCAGATGATGTTCTTTCATTGAACAATCCTCAATTTAAGGATTACCTTCATCTTATATACCCAAATGAACTCCAAATTAAAGAGACAACTGATACACCATCATAAGCATCATACCTGGACCTATACCTCAATATTGACAAGTCTGGACGTCTGAAAACAAAACTTTACGACAGGCGTGATGATTTCGACCTTCCCGCTTTTTTATCAGTAAATATTCCCATATCTCCGTCATATGGCTTGTACATTTCACAACTCATTCGCTAATGCCGTGTCTGCAGTTTGTACAGCGATTTTGTCAGCAGAGCGAAATTACTGTCCGGAAAAACTTATACATAAAGGGTATGTTCAGTCACTGTTGTAATTGTCACTACTGAAAATTTACGGTCGTCACCACGATTTGACAGGGCGTTACAATGTTCCATTTCACAAATGAAAACATATATCTTTAGGTAGATGCAGAGTTTATTACCGGACTTGAGCAGATCATGCTTACCTTTCCGGAGCACATGATGATACCTCAGTTTTTGTAGGGGCTCACACTACTAGTGCTTTAGTTGTATGGCTTTCTTGTTCATTTTTGTTTATTTGTTTTCTTTGTCATACTGTTTCAATTCGTGTTTGATGTGAATTGCCGTGATTTTGGATTTATGATTTTAGAATTCCTCCTTTCCTCGTTCTTGCTTCGGTATTCATTTGCCGATGTATCTGTATCGCTTACCTGATAAAATGCTTAATAACAGATAATGAAAATGATGTTTTCACAAAGGGTTAAATGATAAACAACATTCCACGTTGACAACTAACATGCCGTGAAATTTACGTCAAAGAAAGAAAACATATAGTACTATTTAAGAGCAACCTATGTAACACGTAATATTGCCCTGCCATCTAGTTATTCAAAATCAGATTTAATAGGTTAACTAGATCATGAAATTGAAGTCAATATCAAAATCAACACGGCAGATAGTCATGTATTACTCAAAGCAAACTACAAGCTTGTTATCATCGCCCTAACAATAACATTAATTGAGAAACTGTTCTAATCATAAAAAAACTTAACCACGTTCAATAAACCGTGAAATTGAGGTCAAGGTCAAAAGCCCTATTCCAAACTGACATGTGCTAAACAAGACCAAGCTATATACCAAATATAAATGACTTATCACTTGCAGAAGAAAAACAAAACATAACCTGGACACTGTACCGTGAAATTGAGGTCGAAGTCAGAAGCCATATAGCGGACTGACATGTACTAAGACCAAGGTATATACCATACATAATTGACTTATTATTTGTAGTTATTGAGACTTCAGCAGAAAAAAAAACTTAACCTGGGGACTGAACCGTGAAATGGAGGCCATGGTCAATAGCTATATAGCAGACTGACATGTACTTACCAAAACTATACCAAATATCATTGACCTGTAGCTTGGAGTTATTGAAAAAAATACTAAAGCGCGAAAATGTAACCTTGGTACTGGACCGTGAAATTGAGGTCAAGGTCAAAAGTCTTATGACAGACTGACATGTACTAACTAAGACCAAGCTATATACCAACATATAGTTCCTACATCAAAGGGTGCTCTATAATATCTTGAGTTTACGCCGCGCGGGCGAGATAAAAACCTAACGGGTAACGGACGCCAAATGACGACAATAGTTTACAATGACCCTTCAGGTCATGTGACCTTAAAAAGGAGTTTTGTATGTATACGAAAAAATATTAAACACAAAATATGCTTACTACTGAACTTTGATAACAATGGGATACCCAATTAAATGGTGTTAACGGATCTACGTGGTTGCATTTATTTGGCGATATCCAAAATTACTTTGGCGATATTACTGCTAAAATTTTGCATATTATTTGCTGTTTTTAAGGCTTAATATCGCAACTGAAACATTATATTTTTTCAGTCGAAAAACCTTCTCCCCAAAGTGAAAAATTTGAAGAAGACAAATGGACAGATTTATCGTCGCTGTAAATTTTTTAAATATCATCTATCGGTCAATTGTTAATATTCAAATATCTATTAAAAATATCATTTAGCAAAGTAGGAACTAATCTAACTCTAAAGTAATATTTTGTTTTAAATGATCCATGCCTTATTTCAAGTGACATATAGGTACTTTGACAAACAAGCAAAATTTCAAAAAATGGACCATAGAAACCTTTTACGAACAGACTTAAATCAAAATATAGATATTTTCCGAACCTTGAAAACAATTTCCAGCTGTGTATTATTCCGGTACAGTAAACACGAAATTTAGAAGGCTTTTCCGGTGTCGTTTGCAGCACTATATGGGGCTAATATCCTTCAAAGTTTGAAACCTTTATGTTAAATCATCTCTGAGATGTGCTTCAGACATATTCATTGCTACGATAAGTAACGGAGTTGTTACCTTGTTGCAATATTTCAGCAATGTCGGAAACAAAGATGTTAACCATAGACCGTATTGACGAAGAAATCAAGCATATTTCTAGACAGATTGAACATTTCCAAAATACATATATCTATGCGGAAGATGACATCGTGTCGTCAATCCCAGTGCCAAACACAGGTGCCCGATCCAAACATTTTACTATGAGGGATTTTGGCATATCAGTACAAACACGTCACCCTAAAGTACACCATTACAACAGGATCGACCAAATTCTTTAAACTTTAACTTTCAAAATTTGGCCGTGGGTGATACTCTTCCCCTCTCTAAGGACACAACCATTCGACATTATATGACCAAAGTGGATGGGGTTGTTAAGAAATAAAAACCAAAGAACTGAAAGTGGGTTGAAGATTAAGCCGTCTAAGTACGATGGCAACACATCGTGGCTTGATTACCTCTCGCACTTCTAAACATTTGCACTGGTGAACATCTGGTCCTAAAGCCAAGAAGGACTTTATCTGGCAGTCTCATTGATTGGGCAGGCATAGTCAGTACTAGGTGACTTGCCAAAAGAAAAAAGGCACTTTTTAAAGATTTAGTGACTACTTTGGTGGAACATTTTGCATCGAGCAATTAGACAAAGCTGTGTAGGTTGCAATTAACAAAACACCAGAAAGCTGGAGAATCGCTGCCCGGGTTAGAACAATCGATTAGGAGGCCGTCGAAACAATAGAAAAAAAGAAGGGAAACGGGGAATGTGCCAAAGAGACAACGGCCCAAAGGGGAGTAAAAACAACTCAAAGCCACCATAAGACTTTCAATGAACGGTGAGCAAACCCAACACCCAACGGTAGGTCGGAGTCGGCCCTTAAAGAAAGAGTCATCAAGTTTAGCGAAATAAACACCATTCTAAACAGCCTACCCAACAGCGCCTCTGGATGTAAGGGACACTCTTGCAAAAGATCAGTACCTCGATGCCCTAATAGACTCAAACATGAAGCTTGGAATCAAACAAGCACGACCGAAAGTTTTAAACGAGGATATATATTAAGCTAGCCATTGAATTTTAGGCCTACAATAAAGCGGAAAATAAAGTCTGTAAGAGCAAAGGACGTTTACGACAAATCATGGGGGACAAACAAAAACACACTGTCCCATCAAAAAGCGGACACCAGTCAGACGAACGAAATGACAAAAAGGTGCCCACAACAGAAAAGAATGTGCAGGATTTGGCTTATGACATAAAAAGAATTAAAATGCCCGGCAGGAACCCAACGTACAAGAGAAATAATGACAATGTAAATAAACCTACCAAACGGTCATTTGAGTGTTACAGTTACGGTGAACAAGGTCATAATGCCAGCGATTGCCCTAATTCCAAACAGAAGAGAAACCATTTAGACCGAGTATATCTCACTAGTAAGAATGCAGGTGGTCAACAGTTCGATCTTCTGGGAAGCTATGCTTTGATAGTAAGGAACGATCGTCCGAAGCAGTAGTCCCTGATTTACAGACAGACGGAATACTCGGGTTAGATTTCCTTAGGGATAATAACAGAACTTCCGTAGACATAACAAGTGGGACCTTGACTATTCGTAACAAAATTTTTGACAGCCGGAGTGCTAGTTAAAAGCAACGAAAAGGTTCCTGTTCGACTGATAAACTTTGAACACAAGGCTAAAACTAAGACAGCACCGAGAAAATAAATGTCTACCTGGAAATGTGGGTTTCATCCTACATCATTTAGGACAAAAAGGGAGAGAGATAACCACTTATCTTTCTGTGCCATTCGAGGTATTATTTCCCCAATTGCTTCTATATTTCAAGTCAAAGAATTTGGACAGACATCTGAAAAAGCATAAAATACCAGATCAGAAAGACGAAGAAAACTTATCTGTCAGCGAGAGTGAGTCTGACAAAGAGGAATTGGAAAGACAGGACCCTGGTAATGTAAGTGAAGACAATGGTTATGAAGGTAGCAATGGTTCACATAGAAGTGATTCAGATGGTAGCGAAAAAGAGGATGTAGAGAAACAGGACATCAGAAACAACGAAGTAATTCTGATTCTCCGAGGAAGGCGGAGACTTATTTTGGTCCGTGGGTAAAAGGTAGCCCACACGACCGTGATTTTTGGGGAGTCGTAGAGAGACAGTGGTTCGAGACTGTGCCGAAGGGCATTTTAGATTCAAATAAGATTGTTTGTACGAGTAGAAATGTGAAAATTCTGCTGCAAGGAACGAAGAGAGAATTGGTTCTGGGGAGTATGATTAACCAGCTGAACATCTCCAGCATGATGAATGAAATATGGGAAATTGAATTACAAGAAAGTAGAAGGTATGGTCAGAAAAGAAGACCACTTTGGATGACTGATTATACCAGCTTATTTTAGCGGATATTTTATTGCGCGTTTTCTCCCTTATGCTAAAGTTCGCGAAGATAAATTTTCGCGCTTTTCTATTTCGTTAATGCATTTATATAAAGAAAAGAAATATTCGCGACGATTTACTTTCGCGATACATTCACTCACGCAAAATTCGCGAAAATAAGTTGGTTTACAGTATACAGAAAATTTGTAAATAAATTTGTAAATACTAGTAGTATAGTATAAAAGTAGTCTTAGTTTTGTCTTAAATTTTTGTCATGCGGGACGCATGAATATATGAGGCGTGGGTAATGTAGTGAATATTTACATCATAAGTGATTACGACAGAGCTTTGAACTATCGGATCGGTTCGTCTGAAGTGAAGTTCGAGTTGCGCCTGATTGAGGACAAATTGTATTTACCATCTGGATAGGTACAAGTTGGACAGATACAGTGCGTCCCTATAGGCTGACAGACTGTAGCAGAAGACAGAGTGACATAGCGTCTGTCGAGTTGTAATATAATGTTGTAAATATACTGTTCCACAGTGTTTAGTATTTATTTAGCAAAGAGCTGTTATATATATTTTACTTCCTTGTTTTATTGTCTTTTCAATTATTTAACTTTGTACATTATATTCCCGAATAGGACAACTTGAATCCAAGGTATAACCTGGAACGAACAGCATATAAGTCGCCCCTACCCTCAACACGCTACAATAGAACAAAGAAGAGCAAACAATAACAAATGAGGAGCAATCAATAAAATAATAGAAATAAAAAAATAAGTACACTGTGGTAAAAAAAATAATTTTTTAATCCTGATCTGTCGTTTTTAAGGGTGTAAAACAGTATGTATCAATATCTAGTTCCACTAATTAGAAATTTATTATTCAATTGTTGTGAATCGAAATGTGCGTAAAACCTGATAGAGAACAAATTACCAATAGGATCTAATAGGAAAGCCAAAATCAGCTAAGGACAGAGATTTGCAAGAGGGAGATACTCCTTAGGTTTTAACAAATTTTCGTAAATTAAGATATTGCAGATTTTCAAATCAAATCGGTCTTCGGGCCAGCACCGATGTACTGGCTATTGGGTTAGTAAATACGCTCGGTACTAACAGTCCACTAGCAGTGGCATCGGCCCAGTGGTGATAAATAACAAAATATCGAGGTAACTGTGAATTTAGGTTCTGCATATGCTCATTTCGACAACTTATGTCTCATCAGTGCAGATAAACTCTACACATTTGGAGAAACCTTGAACCGAAATGTGTGTAAAACCTGATAGAGAACAAATTACATGTACCAATAGGATCTAATAGGAAAGCCAAAATCAGCCAAGGACAGAGCTATGTAAGAGGGAGATACTCCTTAAAATCTAACAAAATTTTCGTAAATTTAGATATTGCAAATTTCCAAATAAAATCGGTTTTCGGACCAGCACCGAAGTACTGGCTACGGGGTTGGTGAATGCCATCGAGGACTAACAGCCCACCATTTTTATCTCTTCCACCCTCTTTTGGAAGTGCCAGTACCAAGTCTGGTTGTCCCGAGTTTCCGTTGTTGATTTCTTACGTTTCTTCCGATAAGTTTGGCTTGTTATTGTTATTTGAACACGTTTTTTCGTCATTGGAGGCCTCTCCAGTTATTTTCTCCTTTAATCAACCATGAACATGCAGTAGCATTATATAACCAATACTTATATTTACCTCTGTACCAAAATACGTGTAATATATCTCTTGGTTTTTGTATCCGCTGCAAATATTGAAACACCTCCTCGCTGACATATTTTGATCACCAACAGTATTGTTACCACGTAATAATCTGATTGCCTGATCTACATAGCATCCAACATATTCATATTCTTGGCATAAAGAAAAGAAATTTATATATATATATATATATATTACATGCGTGATGAATTTCATGATAAAATATTAGGGGAAAAAAACGGCAGTACAATACGAACGGAACAAAGCAAATCTATCAAGTAAAACAAATCAGGATACATCATGAAATATGTAACATATAAATCAAGTTTTTCAACATGTTATTGTCGTAACTTTTAATTAAGATTGATACTAAATTTTTGGCATCATTTGACATGTTCAACACAGCGGTTGTCTTATAAGAAGCAGGAGATGCTCACTTTTCCGGTACATCTGATCTCACCCTTGTTTTTTTTATTGGGTCTGTGTTGTTCATGTGTGTCTTCATTTTTTCATTTCTGTGCCGTACTCGTGTTGTGTCACTGTTTCTTTGTTGTTTCCGATTTTGCCTTTGTCCTTGGATTGACGGTTCTCACTTACGTTTAAATACAGGCCATTAAAAGTACATAATGTGAATATTTTGTAACATAATTGTCATCGGTCGTGCATTTGGAAATACATATACATGTAGAACTAGAGAATGTATCTATAAGACATGGATGTCCAGCAATTGTTCTAGTAAACAATTGAAAATTAACCCATTTTTTAACCTTAGTCCCTCATGAAGATTTATAATTAGTGCATAGTAAAGTGCTTATAAATAAAAAAAAAAGCGAATACATCGGCAAACGAATACCGAGGCAACAATTATGAAAGGAGAATTCCAAAATAAAAAAATCCAAAATCAAGGCAATTCATATCCAACATGATTTAAGACGAGTTAACAAAGACTAAACAAATAAACAAAAATGAACAAGAACGCAACAAAACTAAAGCACTAGCAGTGTGAACCCCTACAATAACTGAGGTATCATCAAGTGCTCCGGAAGGGTAAGCATGATCTGCTCCACGCGTGGCACCCGACACACTGTCAGTGAAAAGTCCGGTTATCAACTCTAGATCTACCCAAAGATATATATTATCATCTGTGAAATAGTAACATTATAACGGTTTGTCAAATCATGGTGACGACCGCAAAAACTTCTGTAGTGACAACCGCAAAAGTGACTGAACATACCTTTGCAAGCGAAAGAGTTGTGAAATGAAGGCGCCATATGCCGAAGATGTGGGAACATAACTGCTAAAAAAAGGGAAGTTCACTACTGGAAAGTCGAGATCACGCTTGTCATAAAGTTTTGTTTTCAGACGTCCGGAATTGTCAATGTAGAGGTATAGGTCGAGGTATGATGCTGATGATGGTGTATCAGTGGTCTCTTCAATTTTTAGTTCATTTGATTTGGGTAAATAAGATGAAGGTTATTCTTAAATTGAGGGTTATTTAATGGAGGAACATCATGTTTACAGCCGAAGCTGAAACTAAATGACTTGGCTAGCTTATTTTTTTTTCTACACTAGCCCTTGTATGAATCCGTCCTCATACATGTACGAATAAACGAATTAGCTTAAAGTGGCGGACAGCTAATCCCCATAGGTACCGCTATTATCCACTGGAAAACTCCAAATTTTACAAATATGTTATCAATAAATGATGATATTCTCTTCTGTGAACTTTTTGTGTGAATCAGTGTGGAGTTTAACAAAATAGGCTCCATCTATCACTAAATATGATTATCTTCTTTCAAACTTTTTAGTACAGAAAGACTGGTGTATTAAATCCCGGAGTACTGACTTTAGCATATCAGAACAGAACAGAACACATATTCTATTAACCAATCATGGTGCCCATTACTTGGCAGTATAATTATTCAATTAATCACAGAGTAATATTAATAGCATTAATGAATTAAAAGGAACAAAAGCTTGATTACAGTGATTTGACTTCTTTTTTTTTGTAAAACAAAAATATATAGAAAAAACAGAGGAGTACAATATGAAATTTACAACAACTTTAATAAAAATACGGGTGAAGCACACTGCCACCTTATCAAATAGTGTGTTAAATTTACTGCATAACAAGTATTATTATTGTTATTTATATATTTATTTGGTAGATAAGCAATTAAACTTGAAAATTGTCTTCCATAATTTTCTTTCTTTTTTAAAACAAATCTTGCAAAATGTTATAAATTTTCTGAATCATATAAATGTCCTCAGCTGACATTAACCATATAAATTGACTTTCTTCTGTTAAATTATCATAATTTTGTATGAATTTCTAATATATTCCAGATTACCTAGGCGTTCATCGCATAATTTTGGACAATTTAACAAAAAATGAAGTTCATCTTCAACAGCATTTTTACATAACTTACAGCATCTAAACCTTTATATCTACCCAATTCAATTTCCAAACAATGATCGCTTAATCTAAATTTTGATAATAACTATTTTTGTTCCCTGTTGCCAATGTTCAAATAAGGTTCAAAGCAAAAATTTTGTTTAAAGGTTCTATATGTTCTTAATCTATTGCCAGATTTGGGGTTCTTTCTGTCATCATTGAACATGTTAGATTTCCACATATCAACAAAGTTAAATTTCAAGCTCGACTTTACTTTACTATTCATATAATTACTTTTAAATGACTTATGATTTTTAAACAAATGCTCTAAATTTAAGTATTTAAATATTTTATTGACACAACCACACTAGGAGTCTTTTTTAGATTTTGTCATGGATTTTGACATTTTGTAGGCTTCATTCAGAAGTGGCCCTACTGTTTCTAAATAACAAAATACCGAAGTTACTGTAAATTCATTTTCTGCATATGCGCATTTCGACGCATCTAAATGACTCCAATACTTAATTATATTTAATAATATTGAATATAAAATTGGGATACTTCCAAGTTCTCCCCTGCAACCATCGTTTTATTTCTCACCCAAGAATAAATTTGCAAAATTTTGTATGGAGCTTTTCTAAAACGTTATTATCAGTTTCCTTTGAAATATGTTTTTGAATGTTATCTATAAACTGACCAGGGGAGAAACATCCCCATATTTCAGACGCATACATGTATAATAAAATGCGTTGTATTGTATGGTTGAACACATGAAGTAGTGTTTTCGCAATTGGAATTGCATTATTGAATATCTTCTTTAATTTGGAAAAAGCTTTTAAACCTTTATTGTACATTTCTTGCTTTACATATGAAAAACTTCCAAATGCAGCAAATACAAATCCTAAGTAGGTGTATTTTTGTGTACATTCAATATAATTAAGTAAATACTTAATTTTTATATCTTTTTTTCTACCAGCTTTATTAAAAGAGGCAAGTTTATTGATACAGTTCTGGGGTCCATTTTCTGAGGTAGATAAAAGTACCACATCATCAGCATATAGCAATGAGTTTATTAACTTAGTTTCTAGTTTGATTAGATCACAAGATTCATCAAAATATGAAGGGAGGTCATTAATAGAAATGTCAAAAAGGTTAGGACTTCAATCATCTCCTTTCCTCAACCCAGGTCACATTTAATTAAATTTGTCCTATATTTGAGATGTATGAAGACTTATTACGAAAAATTATATTCATCGAGAAACCCAGACAAAGAACTAAGCGATCAGTATATATTTGATACAGATCGTACTCCAAAAATAAATGAAATCAATCATTCTATTTGTGATGGGGATATCACAGTTGAGGAATGCACTAAAGCAATCTTTAAAATGAAACTAAATAAGTCTCCGGGATTGGATGGTTTAACAGTAGAGTTTTATCGGACATTTTGGGGGAAAACTTAAGAACATTATAGTTACAGTTCTTAATGTAGGTTATAAAGAGCAGAACCTTTCGTATTCACAACGCACAAGTGTACTATCACTTCTTTTTAAAAAGGGGGTCATCTTTCATGAGATAATTATCGACCCATTTCTCTATTGAATGTTGATTTAAAACTGTTGTCATATGTTCTTGCGCAACGTTTGAAACAAATTCTTCCAGATATGATTAATAATGATCAGACTGGCTATGTAGAAGGGAGATTCATAGGTTTTAATCTTAGACAAATACAAGATATTATAGACTATACTGAATTGTACAAAACTGAAGGGCCAATAGTATTCGTGGATTTTTCTAAAGCTTTTGACTCGTTGGGATGGAATTTTAGGCTAACTGTTTTAAAACATTTTGGGTTTAATGATTCTTTTTTGGGTGGGTTAAAACTCTATACGACAATATTCAAACTTGTGTCATGAATAATGGATGGATATCCGAGGTCTTTAAAAATCGAGAGGAATAAGACAAGGATGTCCTCTTTCTGCTTTGCTTTTTGTTTTATCCGTAGAAATAATGGCTTCAAGGTTGCGGAGCAACAAAGGTATTAAAGGGATTAATATCAAAATAGACCAACAGAATCACAGTATAAAAATTTCTCAGTCGGCGGATAATACTACCTTGTATTGTAATTTAAAACAAGATGGCGAGCTGGCAATGAACGAAATAGAAATATTTGGGTCTTTCTCGGGATTAAAATTAAATAGAAATAAAACGGAGGGAATGTGGGTAGGACAATTAAAATCGTGTAGAGATAAAATTGCAGAAATTAATTGGACAAATGGACCAGTAAAAGCTCTTGGGGTGTACTCCGGCTGTTGTAAAAAAGAATGTGAAAAATTAAACTGGGAAAATAGAATAAATAAAATGAATAAGTTGCTTGATGCGTGGCAAAAAAGAAACTTGTCAATTTTAGGAAAGGAAAGATTTTGATAATTAAGGCACTTATTTTGCCAATATTTACATTTATTGGGTCTGTTTGTACGGTACCAAATAGTTATTTAAAACAAATAGAGAGTAGATGTTTTAAATTCATTTGGAACGACAAACCAGACAAAGTAAAATGGAATACAATAATCGGGTTTTATAAAGATGGGGGTTTACAAATGATTGACTTTAAGAGTTATTTTAGATCTCTAAAAGTCTATTGGGTTAAACGATTAGTAAATGATGATATGGTTAATTGAAAAGTTATACCTCTGAAATATTTCAATGCTTGGGTATAAATTGGTTAATTTTTCAGACGAATAATGTGAATGTTCATGAATATTTGAAACAATAAAATGTTGGAATATGTCACATTGTGACAAATTAAAAAGGCCTACCACATTTACAGAAATAAGGAAGCAATTATTGTGGAATAATAGATATATTAATTTTGGAAATAAAACTTTAGTTTTTGAAAACTGGATCAAAAGTGACATTTTTTATGTAAATGACATAATTGACGAGAATGGATGTATTGCACAAGAAATTTTTATGAACAAATTAAAAAATAAATCAAATTGGATGGCTGAAATTAATATTCTTAGACAATCTCTACCAAAAGAATGGAAAGTAATTTTAAAATCAGATAATTCTATTAAGAGTGTGGTTAACTTAAAAAGACACAACATTTTATGGAATAATCTAGATATTTCCGTTATATCAAATAAATGTGTATATGAGTTTTTCATGGAAAATAAGGCATCTATTGGTTTAAGTAAGTGGTTCAGTTTTTTTTAACGTAAAAGAATTTATGTCTGTTGATAAGAAATATAAATTCATTTTCATATATATACAAGAGAATAAATTAAAAATATTTAGGTGGAAACTTATTCAGTATATCATTCCAACTAAAACACTGTTATTGCAATGCAAAATAACTGACAATGATTGTTGTAACTTTTGTGGAAATGTTGAAGATTATCAAGATTATCTTGTTCTTGTCTGGTAGATGTTTTGGGAAAAAATATATGAACTTCTCATTAAATGTAATATATCTATTAAGATAACATTTAAACACCTTACTTTAGGATAAAAAATGTTTGATGAGTCATATTTCTGGTTTAATTATTTTTTAACAATATTAAGTTTTTCTATTTACAAATCATACTATATATCTGAGTGTAGAACAAAAAATATAAATATTTTCAATATATTTGCCAATGAATTTAAGCAAAGAGTGTATGCAGAAAATGAAAATCCTAATTTAATAATGATTAAAAAATGTTTATTTTGAAATGAAATACTGTATTGATGCGATATATTTATATTTTATTGCAGCAGCTATTTACTACCCTAGGATAGCGGAATATAACAGGGACCATTAGGAGGAGCTTGGACTCCTAATGGCCAATGTAACAAGCTATCTGGTGAATAAAAATGTTATCTGTTGTTAAAAAAAAATGTCCTATAATTATCTATCTTCACACAAGAAAATGTGTTTTGAGACTTCAATTTATATAAGAGACATACATGGGAAACTAATGGAAATGCACGTTTGAATTCTACAAAACTTGCGTAGAGTGGTTTAGAGTTATTTTTAGCATATTTTTGTAACTTCGGTATTTAGTTATTTGTATTAGTGATCTTAAAACAAACATGTGGTCACTAGTTCTTGATCCTTCTATGAAACCAGTTTGTTCAGGTCTTATAATTTTTCTCTCACTAAGAAATTTACTTATCTGTTATTTAAAAAGTTTACCAATATTATCTCCAATGGAAATACCCCTATAGTTATCACAAGCCTCATATTTAGATCCAGATTTGTGTAGGGGAATAATATAACTTGTACCCTAGTTAGTGGGATAAATTCCACTTGAAAACACAAGGTTAAACAATTTACACAATAGTGGGGTCAAATAGAGTTGACCATATTTAGTCATTTCATTTGTTATCTGTGAAAATCCAGCAGATTTACAATTTTTTAAAGCTTTAATGGCTTTTGTTATCTCAATCTCTGTAATTTTGAAATCAAGGTCATTAAAAATATTTTATTTTCTAAAATATTCAGTTTTTCAAAAATTAATCTATCTTTTTCTATCTCTTCATTTTGATTTAACTCATGGAAATAGTTATGCCACTGGTTTAAGTCTATACTGGATTCTGCATTAGGAGGAAAATTAATCATTATATTTTAATTTTTCCAGTAGCTTCCAGTAGGCTTTTGGATATTGTTCCTGTAATATATCCAGTTTATCATTTAACTCATGCTGATACTTTCTCATCTTTCTTTTTCTAGTTTTTCTAAAAAGCTTAAAATGTTTAAAGAAGGAACTGCGAATATATGGGTCTTTACCAAACTTTTGCATTAATTCTCATTTATGTTTCAATTCTCTTTTCATAATATATAAATCTTGATCAAACAACGGCAGTAGAATACCGAAGGAACAAAGGGGTGAAATTCACAAAAATCGAAGTCGTCCAAAGACAGGGCAAAAACGAGAACACAGAAAACAATGACGTTAGACACAAAAAAATAACGTTAGACAGATACAAAGCACAGAAACAGAAATTACAAGATTCAGAACAAAGGCACTCACAGTGTTAACTCCAGTGAAACTGAAAGTGACATCAGGTGCACCGGAAGGGTAAGCATGTCCTGCTCTGTTAACAGCACCCGTCACACTGTGATTGATTCAATCCGGGAAAATGTCAAAGTCGGTAGTCAAATCCGGGAAGACGTGAATCTAGCTGAAAATGTCCACTTTCATTTGGGATACTGACACGTCATATCTTCCAATGATGCTATGGTGACGGCCATAGCATACAATGGTTTAAATTTATTTGTCCTCTTTCTCTTAGTATTCTTAATTGATATCGAAATTTTCCCTTTCAGTGAGGCATTTGCTGCAGTCAATATAATATTATTTAACTTTTCTGCTGCAGAATCTATCTCAGATATATCAAATACATTGTTTTTAAAACTTGAAATAAGAGTCTGAACAGTGTTAGAACACATTGCTTTTTGAAATAACTCCGGAGAATTTTCTTCCCAGATAAATTTAACAGGCAGGCATAGGGATACCTTCATTTATTTTCTGAGTACAACTAAAATTACATTCAACCATACAAGTTAACTGACAATTATCAGATAATTCTTTAGAAAACATTAAAACATATAATAAGGGGGATTAATTCTTCTGAAACTACCATATAATCTACTACACTGCTTCTTATGGTTGAAAGCATGCATTCGAGCCAAATAAATCACCAAATCACAAATACTCTTCCATTTTAGATACGTAAGTGAGAGGAGATACAAAGAGAAAGCGACTGCTTTCCTCTAGAGTTTATAACTTTATCTTGATTAAATCTCCTTAACAGATCTGTATCAAATTTATAATTATTAAATAAAGGTACATGTTTATCAGTCCTTGACAATATGATCATGCTCAAGAGATGTTCTTGCATTCATATCTCCTGCAAGAAAAATTTTTCCAAGAATAATTAACAATGTCCTCTTCTATCAATTCCAAATATCATAGTCTGTTCTTTCAGCTTTGAAACTGTTGCAGTGGTTGAGTTCAGTTGAAAATAGATATTCTAATAAGTCTTGTGAGTTTTTGAGAATTTACTTAGCTTGTTGAGTATTCTTTATCACTACATATCTTTAGGCCTTTTTTGACTACAGAAAGTAATGCAATGAGGAGCTTAAAGAAGGGCTTTGTTGTGCATTTTGGAAGACCCGGCTATATATCTCTTTTTTGTAAGGGCATTTATGTAACTTAGGTACCCAGTAGATACAAGGAAGCTTGTTGTTCTTTTCACTCAAACTGAAACCAAAAGAAGACAATACCGATTTGTTTAGTATATCCTCCTTATGGTAGAGAGTTTGTATGTGAGGTTGTCAAATGAATTGTCAATGCCTTATGTCCTTCATTAAGCAGTCCATGTAGCGCCTTTTGAAGATAAATGTGATGTTGTTTTGGGATTTGTCAGCTAGTAAAAACATAATTGTCATGGAGAAAGGGAAGAAAAGACAATTTTTTTCTACATAGGGATCCTCGAATATGCTTTTTGAATTAGGGCTAATTGTTGTCTTAATGCGCCTCATTCGAGCTCTAATCCTGATTGTAATGTGGAAATATTATAAAGATATCATGCACAGTTGCTAAGGAATAGCTCTACACGCTTAATTTTAACAAAGTCACTCAAAAATGATATGTAGGTCATGGATACTTAATTTTTGGTGCTTGTATAGTATGGTATAGTTTATGAGAAACTCAACCAATGAATGTAGGTCATGTATAACAATGAAAGGATATGGAGTAAATGCACATGAGACAAAGTCTCTATAGCAACAAATTCATGATTATACCGCACCTAATTGTTGATGCTCTCAATAGTGCTCATAAAGGTAAATGCTAAGATACAATATCATAAATATATTATGTATAGTTGATGAGAAACGGACCTAAACGCAAAATTTAGCCAAAGTAACTTAACCATGAAATGTAGGTCATAGACACTAAATTATTGATGCATTGTGAAGCACTTAACGAGTTGAAGGTTATGCTGTTGTGATGCAATATCATAAAGCTAAGACTTGCGGTTACAACAATGGATATAAACGCAAAATTTAAACATAGGATGTACATACATATGGATCCACAATGGTTAATACATATCCCCTTTTCACTTTTGTGGGTGAGCATAAATAGACAAAGACAGCAAAAACGTTGTAGAGCAGTAATAAATGCCAAAACCAACTATACATTTTAGGAATACAACAACGATAGTAATTTAAAGAGACAAGACAAATATCTTCATGCCTTTTAGATAATTCATTAGGCCATGTAGTCCTTGCTCAAATTGTGACATTTACTGACTGCCTCTTGGAGTGAGATAAACCGGATCAAGTTGCTTCAGGGGCTATATTGGAATGTAATTTCATATGATCCAATGTTAAGCTATTTTCCTACGGGCAGAAGTATCGGGTGTAAAATAGAAATAACATTAAAAAAAAACAATTCGAGGATAACATTTGCTAAGTTTGGTCATAGAAGTTTGAAAAAATATTTCAATGCATTTTCTCTTTAGATATGTTCCTCACTGGCGGCTATCTTGGATGAAGTACCAACATAAAAATCACAAATATATAAGGAGACAAACAATTCATTATTGTGATTTGGTGATGTGGTTTCAGAGTATATCTATGAAGGTATTTTCAAAAGTCCGATATTCCACTATGTTCCCTACTAAGCCGTCTTTGGTGAGATGCGAAGATAAAAAAAATGAAGTCCAGTGCTTAAGAAATATTATGCTTGAAGTTTGCGCAGAATTGTTCAATAGGGTTTATAGGAATGCATTTCTCATACGGTACTGTGTTAAAGTGTGTACCTCATTGGTGGTTACCTTAGATGGTGCAAAATATTAAAATTATATACACTGTGGAGGGTTCTAATCAAGGATCAATGTTTTGTTAAAGCTACCAAGGGGTTTCATAGGAGATAAGTGCATTTTCTATAGGGCCCAATGTTTAACTATGCCTCTCTATAGGCCATCTTTGATAAGGTCAGAACTTTTATATAATAAACCTTTGAAGGGTTATTTATGCACTCTCATGATCACATTTTGGTTAAAATTTTCATTATTTTAGAGGAGATATATAGTATATCCTTCCGAATCAAGTGTATTACGATATTTCTCCAGTTCAGGATAGTTAAATTTGTGATTTTCAACATGCGAGCTTTAGCGAGCATGTTAAAACAAGAAATTTAACTATTGAGAATGGCGAAATATCGTAATCCGAGAGCAAACGGAAGGATATATTGTTTCTCCAATGACTTTTACTGTGTTTCATGTGCACATTCAATGGTCTCAATAACTGGTTATAACGTTGCCATTCACTTCAAGGCAAAACAGGCAATTTCAAAGTTTTGCCCTCAACATATACGGATAACGCGAGTCTCATGTCATATATCATTTCGAAGCATTTTATCAAAGGAATCCAAACCTGTTGTAAAAATATGGCGGTCACCGTTTAGTTTTCTCACAAAATTGCAACGAATAAAAATATGAAATATTTACATTTTTTATGACATGTGCTGTCCCACCATGACTAATGCCATTTCACTCAGGTGTAAACACAATATTCATACACTTTCTTCAAATATGACACTTGTTCCCATAATAATATGCTATGAGCTTTCATTTAAGCTCTTTTAGGATGATCTCACCATTAAAATATAATATTTATGACTTGAAACACCATATTTTCAAATTTTGGTTCTTTAGGAACTTTTTGACCGAGGGCCCAATTGACCCGGAAGTGGTTAGTGAGACCTTAAGATTTCAACTTTTATTAAAAATGAGGGTTTTTGCTCTTTCAATTAAAAGTACACAGTTGTGCGAGTATAATGATACCCAATATGTACTGGTTCAATAACCGGTTAAGATTTCCTTGCATAATCCAAATACAGTATGTCACGAGCAAATTAAGAGAAGTTTGACATCACATATGAAGCGCACAGTCATTGTGTATGAAAAGGACGTTTTGAAATAAATCTTTAAAAAAAGTGAGTTATAAATAACTCTCAAAATGGTATAATGTAGGCTTCATGGGTGTACAGAAATAGAAATGTGGCTGATATTTACCTAAAAAGCCTACAGGGAAGGAGATAAATGTTATTAATGAAACAAAAATAGGGAGGGAAAATAGGATCTGCATTATGAAATACCTGTGTGAACCTTAGTTATGGCTATTTTTGAGAAAATAAAATATTATTTTCATTTTTCAACCATATATGTATGATAACAGGCCATAATTTGACAAGGTAATGCAATTTTTGGAAAGAGAATGAATGGTTGCTAAGGTGAATAAGGGCAAAACGTATTCAAAGATATGATGACGCCTGCCTCTTAAGGTCTCAATCACCGGTTATAACGTTGACATTCACTTCAAGGCAAAAACAAGCAATTTCAAAGTTTTGACCTCAACATATACGGTTAACGCGATTCTCATGTCGTATATCATTACGAAGCATTTTATCCTAGGAATCCAAACCTGTTGTAAATATATGGGGGTCACCGTTTAGTTTTCTCACAAAATTGCAACGAATAAAAATATGAAATATTTACATTTTTGATGACATGTGCAGCCCAACCATGACTTATGCCCTTTCACTCAGGTGTAAACACAATATTCATACACTTTCTTCAAATATGACACTTGTTCCCATAATTATATGCTATGAGCTTTCATTTAAGCCCTTTTATGATGTTCTCACCATTAAAATATACTATTTATGCCTTGAAACACCATATTTTCAAATTTTGGTTCTTTAGGAACTTTTTGGCCGAGGGGCCAATTGACCCGGAAGTGGTTAGTGAGACCTTAAGATTTCAACTTGTATTAAAAATGAGGTTTTTTGCTCTTTCAATTAAAAGTGCACACCTGTGTAAGTATAATGATACCCAATATGTACTGGTTCAATAACCGGTTAAGATTTCCTTGCATATCCAAATACAGTATTTAGAGAAGTTTGATATCACATATGAAGCGCACAGTCATTGTGTATGAAAAGGAAGTTTGAAATACATTTTAAAAAATGAGTTATAAATAACTCTGAAAATGGTATAATGTAGGCTTCATAGGTGTACAGAAATAGAAATATGGCTGATATTTACCTAAAAAGCCTACAGGGAAGGAAATAAATGTTATTAATGAAACAAAAATAGGGAGGGAAAATAGGATCTGCATTATGAAATACCTGTGTGAACCTAAGTTATGGCTATTTTTGAGAAAATAAAATATTATTTTCATTTTTCAACCATTTATTTATGAGAACAGGCAATAATTTGACAAGATAATGCAATCTTTGGAAAGAGAATGAATGGTTGCTAAGTTGAATAAGGGCAAAACCTATTCAAAGATATGATGACGCCTGCTTCTTAGGTCTCAATAACCGGTTATAACGTTGCCATTCACTTCAAGGCAAAAACAGGCAATTTCAAAGTTTTTCCCTCAACATATACGTTTAACGCGAGTCTCATGTCATATATCATTTCGAAGCATTTTATCTAAGGAATCCAAACCTGCTGTAAAAATACGGGGGTCACCGTTTAGTTTTCTCACGAAATTGCAACGAATAAAAATATGAAATATTTACATTTTTTATGACATGTGCTGCCCCACCATGACTAATGCCCTTTCACTCATGTGTAAACACAATATTCATACACTTTCTTCAAATATGACACTTGCTCCAATAATTATATGCTATGACCTTTCATTTAAGTCCTTTTATGATGTTCTCACCATTAAAATATACTATTTATGACTTGAAACACCATATTTTCAAATTATGGTTCTTTAGGAACTTTTTGACTGAGGGGCCAATTAACCCGAAATTGGTTAGTGAGACCTTAAGATTTCAACTTGTATTAAAAATGAGGATTTTTGCTCTTTCAATTGAAAGCGCACACTTGTGCGAGTAAAATGATACCCAATATGCACTGGTTCAATAACCGGTTAAGATTTCCTGGCATATCCAAATATAGTATTTTGAGAAGTTTGACATCACATATGAAGCGCACAGTCATTGTGTATAAAAAGGAAGTTTTGCAATACATTTTAAAAAGTGAGTTATAAATAACTCTCAAAATGGTATAATGTAGGCTTCATGGGTGTACAGAAATAGAAATGTGGCTGATATTTACCTAAAAAGCCTACCGGGAAGGAGATAAATGTTATTATTGAAACAAAAATAGGGAGGGAAAATAGGATCTACATTATGAAATACCTGTGTGAACCTAAGTTATGGCTATTTTTGAGAAAATAAAATATTATTTTCATTTTTCAACCATATATGTATGATAACAGGATATAATTTGACAAGGTAATGCAATTTTTGGAAAGAGAATGAATGGTTGCTAAGGTGAATAAGGGCAAAACGTATTCAAAGATATGATGACGCCTGCCTCCTAAGGTCTCAATCACCGGTTATAACGTTGCCATTCACTTCAAGGCAAAAACAAGCAATTTCAAAGTTTTGACCTCAACATATACGGTTAACGCGATTGTCATGTCGTATATCATTACCAAGCATTTTATCTTAGGAATCCAAAACTGTTGTAAATATATGGGGGTCACCGTTTAGTTTTCTCACAAAATTGCAACGAATGGGGCCAATTGACCCGGAAGTGGTTAGTGAGACCTTAAGATTTCAACTTGTATTAAAAATGAGGGTTTTTGCTCTTTCAATTGAACGTGCACATTTGTGCGAGTAAACTGATACCCAATATGTACTTGTTCAATAACCGATTAAGATTTCCTGGCATATCCAAATACAGTATGTCGCGAGCAAACTTAGAGAAGTTTGACATCACATATGAAGCGCACAGTGATTGTGTATGAAAAGAAAGTTTGGCAATAAATCTTCAAAAATGAGTTATAAATAACTCTCATCTTGGTATAATGTAGGCTTCATGGGTGTACAGAAATAGAAATATGGCTGATATTTACCTAAAAAAGCCTACAGGGAAGGGAAGAAATGTTATTAATGAAACAAAAATAGGGAGGGAAAATAGGATCTGCATTATGAAATACCTGTGTGAACCTAAGTTATGGCTATTTTTGAGAAAATAAATTATTATTTTCATTTTTCAACCATATATGTATGATAACAGGCCATAATTTGACAAGGTAATGCAATTTTTGGAAAGAGAATGAATGGTTGCTAAGGTGATTAAGGGCAAAACCTATTCAAAGATGTGATGACGCCTGCGTCGTTAGGTCTCAATAACCGGTTATAACGTTGCCATTCACTTCAAAGCAAAAACAGGCAATTTCAAAGTTTTGCCCTCAACATATACGGTTAACGCGAGTCTCATGTCATATATCATTTCGAAGCATTTTATCTAAGGAATCCAAACCTGTTGTAAAAATATGGGGTCACCGTTTAGTTTCTTCACAAAATTGCAACGAATAAAAATATGAAATATTTACATTTTTGATGACATGTGCTGCCCCACCATGACTAATGCCCTTTCACTCAGGTGTAAACACAATATTCATACACTTTCTTCAAATATGACACTTGTTCCCATAATTATATGCTATGACCTTTCATTTAAGCCCTTTTATGATGTTCTCACCATTAAAATATACTATTTATGACTTGAAACACAATATTTTCAAATTATGGTTCTTTAGGAACCTTTTGACTGAGGGGCCAATTGACCCGGAATTGGTTAGTGAGACCTTAAGATTTCAGTTTGTATTAAAAATGAGGATTTTTGCTCTTTCAATTGAAAGCGCACACTTGTGCGAGTAAAATGATACCCAATATGTACTGGTTCAATAACCGGTTAAGATTTCCTGGTATATCCAAATACAGTATTTAGAGAAGTTTGACATCACATATGAAGCGCACAGTCATTGTGTATAAAAAGGAAGTTTTGCAATACATTTTAAAAAATGAGTTATAAATAACTCTCAAAATGGTATAATGTAGGCTTCATGGGTGTACAGAAATAGAAATGTGGCTGATATTTACCTAAAAAGCCTACAGCGAAGGAGATAAATGTTATTAATGAAACAAAAATAGGGAGGGAAAATAGGATCTGCATTATGAAATACCTGTGTGAACCTAAGTTATGGCTATTTTTGAAAAAATAAAATATTTGTTTTATTTTTCAACCATATATTTATGATAACAGGCCCTAATTTGACAAGATATTGCCATTTTTGGAAAGAGAATGAATGGTTGCTCAGGTGAATAAGGACAAAACATATTCAAAGATATGATGACGCCTGCCTCTTAAGGTCTCAATCACCGGTTATAACGTTGCCATTCACTTCAAGGCAAAAACAAGCAATATCAAAGTTTTGACCTCAACATATACGGTTAACGCGATTCTCATGTCGTATATCATTACGAATCATTTTATCTTAGGAATCCAAACCTGTTGTAAATAAATGGGGGTCACCGTGTAGTTTTCTCACAAAATTGCAACAAATAAAAATATGAAATATTTACATTTTTGATGACATGTGCTGCCCAACCATGACTAATGCCCTTTCACTCAGGTGTAAACACAATATTCATACACTTTCTTCAAATATGACACTTGTTCCCATAATTATATGCTATGAGCTTTCATTTAACCACTTTTATGATGTTCTCACCATTCAAATATACTATTTATGACTTGAAACACCATATTTTCAAATTTTGGTTCTGTAGGAACTTTTTGACTGGGGCCAATTGACCCGGAAGTGGTTAGTGAGACCTTAAGATTTCAACTTGTATTAAAAATGAGAGTTTTTGCTCTTTCAATTGAAAGTGAACACTTGTGCGAGTAAAATGATACCCAATATGTACTGGTTCAATAACCGGTTAAGATTTCCTGGCATATGCAAATACAGTATGTCGCGAGCAAATTTAGAGAAGTTTGACATCACATATGAAGCGCACAGTCATTGTGTATGAAAAGGAAGCTTTGCAATACATTTTAAAAAATGAGTTATAAATAACTCTCAAAATGGTATAATGTAGGCTTCATTGGTGTACAGAAATAGAAATATGGCTGATTTTTACCTAAAAAGCCCACAGCGAAGGAGATAAATGTTATTAATGAAACAAAAATAGGGAGGGAAAATAGGATCTGCATTATGAAATACCTGTGTGAACCTAAGTTATGGTTATTTTTTAGAAAATAAAATATTATTTTCATTTTTCAACCATATATTTATGATAACAGGCCATAATTTGACAAGATAATGCAATTTTTGGAAAGAGAATGAATGGTTGCTAAGGTGAATAAGGGCAAAACCTACAAAGATGGTCACCAGCTGGGGAACATAGCTTTAAATAGGACCCTATGGGAAATGCATTTGAAGATCTTCCCATCGGAAACTGATTAAATAATTTTGATTTGATTTTTGAAGTTGTGATTTTAATGCTAGAACTGCATGTACCTCATCCAAAATGGTCGCCCGTTGAACATAGGTTGACATAGGAAACTATTGGAACTGCATTTAAAAGATCTATTCCTTTAGAAACACTTAAACATTTTTAACCAAATTGGATGATGAAATAATTTCTCGGTGCTTTCTCTCAAATTTTTGATTTTTATAGTATGAATAACAATCGCGACAATAAAAAGTGTAGAATTTTTAAACATCGTTCCTTTTTTTTTCTTTGGCAAACTAAATGCATTTTCTTAAAAAAAAAGAATATCACAGAACGTCCGATTTACTAATTTATTTATTTGTTATTACAAATTGAAAAATAGGAAATATGTGAACAAAGCTCACTAAAATACATACCCTCGCTCCCCTATTTGATTTCAGAAATAAAAAATCCAGAAAAAATCAAAAAATAAAATCATATCAATTGTTAAATAGATAGTACACAATGGCAATATGTACTGAAAATTCTGTGAAAGTTTCATTGAATTCCACTGAGTTGTCTAGGAGGCGACAAAGTGTGTACCAATATGGCGGACGGAATAACGAACGATCGGACGGACGGACGGAAGAACGAATGAACGGACACCATGATCACTATATACCGCCCGCTAAAGCGGGGGTATAAAAAGTGTTGCTTCCGTATCACAATGAGTTCAGGTGTATCACTGTCAACATATATTTGTTAACAGAAGTTCCTTTGGAAGAAATATTATAAATACTGGCATAACATTTCTATATACAGTTCTATAACATTTCAAATACTATATAATTTGTTTCGGTGGGGTAGATATTCTATAATATTTTATCCTTTTGAAAAAAAAAATAGCAGAAGTTCAGTTCTGCGACATCACACCACTCTGTGTAAGCGTACTTACTGTCAATACAGAAACTCGATAGTGTGAATAACGCACAATATGGGAAACTGTTATATCAACTTTAAACCAATGGAGATATGTTTGTAGGTAACAAATTAAGCAGATGTACTTACCACATGAATAGGAAATATTGATAAGCCGTGGAAGATGTTGACTTGTGTTGGTAAATTCATTAAGTGTGTTATTTATATAGCAATACTCTGCATTATTGCAGATATCCTCTATTTTTGATTTAATGTCCGTTTCTTTTTCTAAGACAGAATTAGTCGTTATTTCTTCTCTGTTATAGATTGGTGGTCCAAACTGTACGTCATTAATCAAAATCGTTGACAACTCATCACAGGTAATGTTTACTGCCATTCTCTCACATAGTATTCTATTATCTATGATATAAATTAATAAAGTAAAATCATAACTGTAGTTTTCATAAATCGTTTGTAAAGAGGTGTCAAACGTGTATATTTATAGATAGGGTTTTTCCAACCTTCGGAACTCTCTTGGAAGGCTTTAAAGGTATGCTGAAATTTTGATATGATGTTGAAGAGATATGCACCTTTCGGAAAATATATGGTTTCACACAGATTAAACTTAAGATAAATTGTCCAGACAGATTTGAATATGGGGAATTTCAGTTGAAAATGTTAAAGAAATGAATTGGTGGTTTCTAACCTTAACATAAAATATGCGAAAATTTTGAGACATGTCATAAAAAGTTGTTGATAGCCTGAATTGATGCAAAACATGTATGTTTGATGAATTTGAGGTAAAGATTGAAGTTTTAGCCAGCTGGTGCCACAATTTTGGCCAAAAATAGACGTTATGTAGACGTTTTGACACTGAAATATGCTATTTTTAGGCCATTTTCATGATTTTGTGCAAAATTAGAAGGATTAGCTGTGTACAATAGTTTAAAAACATCAAATATAGGCTGAATTTACACAAGAATTTGCCACTGTTTGGAATAAATGTTCAATGATTACAAATTTCATGCCTTTGGTGGCGCGAACAAAAGCGACAACACTCACTGAGATGCCTTATATAAAAATCTGTCTGATTTGTATACAATAAAATTTTTTTAAGCAGGAATGGTGCTTGTATATGCAGTTTGATGTGAACATGAACCTCAGAAAGAAAAAAATAGCATGCTGTTTCTCTACTAAACAGTGTAAAATTGTCATTTTAGGGTCCACATTGTTAAACTATAACTAATCAATCAATCAATCAAAACAAAAGCAAAGTCAAAATTTTATCATCTGATTTGGGACAAGATTTTGAATTTGCCACCCTTTTCATAAATTTGCATTTATTTTATTATGTTCTTTTCTTTGTATATTATATATTTAATCACCCGAAGGCAAATAAATGCACTTGGTGGATTTTCAGTAGTTTTAATACTACCATTGCAGCTATTCATATCGGGCTTTTCGGGTAACTCACAAACCTAATATTCTTCATAAGCTCCAAAAAAAAAATTGGTTTTCCCCTGTCTTCTTGACCTTTTTAAATCATTTTCTGCATTTGAAATGCTATTTGTATGACCACAACCAAAGTAAAGACCATTTCAAGTCCCAACATTTACCTCAGAAGCACCTTCTCAAATTTAGGGGGAGGGTGACATTTTGTAGCATGACTTCAAAATTTTAAAGGTAGCTGTGAACCT
>MJUU01016779.1:57012-71074 GCA_002080025.1 Modiolus philippinarum | reverse complement strand
AAATAATTTTACTGTTTGTGATGTAAACTTTTATCTTGGTGGAAGCTGTATACTGGGGGTAAATAACTTACTTTGTCAGTTGGTAATGGGTCTGGAGCTGGCATGTCAGTTAACTGCTAGTAGTCTCTTGTTATTTCATGTTTATGTCCGTATATTTAGTTCTTTCAGTTCCATTTTTCACAATCGACTCAGTCCTGTTGCTAACTGAATTTTACTTTGTTACGATTGTTCTTTGATTTATTACATTGGCTGTAGGGGAAAGGTTTGGGCCCAATAAAACTAGTTTAACCCCGCCGCAGCAGGTTTGCGCCTGTCCTAAGTCAGGAAATTTATTAAGCCTTTGTGTGTCTTGTCCTTTTTCTAGTTAGTTTACTTTATGTCTATAGGAGTCTAGGATGATGTTTATTTCGCTGAACTTGATTACTCTATATTCATGGGCCGACTCCGACCTACTTTTGGGTGTGGGGTTTTCTCACTGTTCATTAAAGATCTTATGGTGGCTTTGAGTTGTTATTACTCCCCTTTGGGCCGTTGTCCCTTTGACATATTCCCCTGTTTCCCCTCTTTTTTCTATTTTAGTTAATTTTTTTGGCAAAGTAATATCTGTGAATACAATTTTGAATGAGAAATGAGAATAAAATCTCCAAAAATACCATCTAAAAGTAATATATTCCAATAATTTCCGTATTTGAAGTGTTTCGAAATTATTTGAATGTTTTGCGATATGAACTTTTAATAAATTTTGGCAAAATATTATCTACTCAATAGAATTTTGAATGTAAAAATGCAAATACAATCTCCAAAAATATAATCTTGGAGCGATTCATTCGAACAATTTCCAAATTTGAAGTGTATCGAAAAGATTTGATTGTTTGCCATGTAAACTTTTAGTCAATTTTTGGCAAAATAATATCTGTTGAATATAATTTTGAATATGAAATGAGACTACCATCGCCAAAATACCATCTAGAAGTGCTTTATTTCCATTATTTCCATATTTGAAGTGTTTCGAAATTATTTGAATGTTTGCAATATAAACTTTTAGTCAATTTTTGGTAAAATTATATCTTATTTATAGAATTATGAATGTGAAATGTGAATACAATCTTCAAAAATACCATCTAGAAGCGATTCATTTGAATGATTTCCATATTTGAAGTGTTTTAAAATGATTTGATTTTTTGTAAAATTAACTTTAGTCAATTTTTAGCAAAAAAAATGGCTGCTGAGTAGATTTTGAATGTGAAATGTGAATACAATCTCCAAAAAATACCATCCAGAAATGATTCATTCTAATAATTTTCATATTTGAAGTGTTTTGAAATGATTTGAATTGCGATATTAACTATTAGTCAATTTTTGGCCAAATGATACAGTTGGTTGAATGCTCAACGCTACATTTTTTGCGTGTGCATTCCGTGTTTCGTTAGTTCCGCTTCCGTTTTCCGTTCGTTCCGTTTCAAACAAATCAAATCGTGTGTTGCGTGTACCATTCATACACGTTTTACACGAAACAAACGATTCAATTCTTTCCGTTCGTGTAAGTAAGCTCAGAACAGATCATATCGTGTATTTCGTGTGAAGCCTGAACCTGAAATGCGTTTCTCAAAAATAAAATCCTATAAATAATTATTTCACAGTGACGTAAATGTCAACAACAATGGCTTGCAGTTCGTAAGTTTATCGTAATCAAATCTGCTGATGCAGGCAGTTTTTAACAGCATTCATGATATCAAAACAACACGTTAGTCATTCAAACTGATTCTGAAACGGTATAGACAATATTTATTGCGCATTGAGTATGTCGAGAAAAGGGGGGGGGGGTATGGAAGTGCCTGTGTTGCTACCATTATTTTTTCATTTCCATATATGTATGTAGTACACAATAAATGTGTATATGCATGGACCGCAAGAGTACTAACTTCCCAAGTAAAAAATGTCTAGGCCAGGAACACAGTTAGTTGTGGACAGGACCTTACATTTGCCCACAGTGCCACTCTGCATATTTTTTGTGGAAAATTTTGTACTTGTCTTTTAACTGACATTTCCTGATGGGATATATGGCTCACATACTAGTAAACAGTGTCTTGAGTCCACAAGGGTTTTTATACCAGCTGATACTTGAACAACGTTGTGAGTCTACATGTGTTTGCATCAGTAACCCCCAGCAGTAACCGCGTTTGGACTCACAACACTGATGAGAGTTCTTGTGCCATATATCCCAACAGGAAATGTCAGTAAATAGACAAATACATTTTCCACAAAAAAATTGCATAGTGCACATTCGCCCACAGTCACCAACTTTCCTGTTTACCCAGGGTCGGTTCACCCACATTCTGGTTCACACGGTGTCAATTCGCCCACAATATATGGTATTATTATTTGGCAAGCAATTTTGCAACACATTTAAGTGTACAGAGTACAGCATGGGGTAGGGGCTACCCTTTTCTGTTGTGAAAAGGTTACACATCATTGATCCGACAGCTATTTGTCCGACAGCCCATTAATCCGACAGTTTTTATTCCGACAGCTCAGTAATCCGACAAACCATCATTCCGACAATCCATTTGTCCGACAATTATTATTCCGACAGTTATTAATCCCACAGCTCATTATTCAGACATATTTTTATTTTTTGCTAAACATATTTATTCTGGTTTTATCGTCAAAATGAAAAAAAAAAAGAATAAAATAAAAAAGAGTAAATGCACATGGCACAAAGTCTCTACAAATTCATGCTAACCCTAACCCTAACCCATGGTAAAAACAAAGCCTTTGTTGTTGAAGTCATCACGAAGCCTTGGTAATACCTCATCGAGACGATTCAAGACGATCCCTGGTACCGGTTTGGCGGGAAGTTATGTTCTGTATTAGTTCCCTACCGTCTGTCAATACGTCCGCCCGTCTGCCTGTCTGTCAGTTTCGCATCGGGAAAGACTTTACTTATAAATGAAAATGACTGGTACGTTGACATATTCTAATAGATATGCGACGTATACACGATTTGTTTCTAGTTTGAAAGTTTATGGGTTATGAGTGTTCTTAAGTAAAATTACGTCATGGTTCAATAATTTGCTTTTTTAAGTTGAAGGTTCTTTTCTTTTCTCTCACTTTCTTTTGTTTTCAAAGCCTTTCAGATTTCATCGAAAATCATCCAATACATGTGTGCCCTGCTAAGATCATGTATAAGTTGGAAAGTTGCAAATATCCTTAGCCCAAAAACTTTTTCCTTTGGCTGTTGTTACTTTTTATTTGTTGAAAAGGGGGGGGGGGCAAAATTGTCAATGATACAACCCATGATGGATATGACACTGTATTATCACAATGGATCGGTTTTGAATTTTAGTGATAAAGTGTTGCATTCTGATTAAACCTAAATTGAATCCCTCAATATATTAATTGGTATTTAATCCAATCTGTGCCAAAAGACTTTTTCATTCACTAGCCCTTAGGGGCTAGTGAATTCCCGTGTTGTACTAGCCTGAACTCAATTTCACTAGCCCTTATAGGAAATTCTTTGTTAATAAGGTGCAATGTTACCTACCCACCGGGCTAGTGACTTCAAATTTTTACCAGCCCGAGACTTGTTTTACTAGTCTTGGGCATAGGGCTTATGGCTAAAGGCACAGACTGCGGATTTTTTCCCTTCAAACTTCCTGTCTACAATTCCATGTGTAAGGGAACTGTAACTAGAAAAGTTGTGAACTTCTGAACGGCGAAAGTTACTGTAAATTGAGTTTCTGCAGATTGGCATTTTAAATACTAATGAATTATCAACTCAAAGATTAGATAGAATACCAAATTCAAAAGATGTAGAAAAGTTGAAGAAGAACTAATAACCAGTTGAATTTAAACACAGCGCTTAAACCAGCAAAGAAATAGAGCTCCTTTTCTTTCTTGAAAAATGTTATTGTACAAATGTAAGTTCCAAACTAAGGACTACTGGGCTTGTGAATACATCTCATGTACTACAATGTAACAGTTTACCAGGAGAGGCAACCAGTTGTAATAAAATAGATATGTGTGTATATAAGAATAGAAAATACAGTAATAGAATAGTCTACTTTTTCGCATGCTTTTCCTACTTTCACTTTAAGACCACCAGACTTAACTCCACATTTATGATATTTTGGATAATGAATATTGTCTAAATATTGTACATCCTCTATTAATTGAATTATCCCGTTATGGTAAAGTATCATATATTTTGATCAGTTAAGCAAATAAACAAGATGAATATGACCTTATATTAAGTTACAACAAACGCATATTCTGGTCTGGGACCGTGCAGTAGTCCGAAGGTTCATTGGTCCGAAGGTCCAATAGTCCAGTTAATTTTCGGCTACAGTTAAGAAATACAGTCAAAACTTGATCACATTTGAACAATTCAAACGGCTTTTGAGCATAGATCGGGGGCATATTGTTTTTGTCCTGTCTGTCTGTCTGTATGTCTGTCTGTCTGTCCGCAATTTTAACCTGGTTCATAACTTTTAAACAACATGTGATAGGACATTCATAGTTGGCCTGTATATTGATCATTTAAAGCTGTACACCATTATGCAAATTCCATTAACGTCAGATCAAAGGTGAAGGTCAAACAGGTCAAAAGGTCAAAATCTAGATTTTACTTTTAGCTCTTTAATTACAATGGCAAGAGGCTTGTTATTTTATATGTGAACAGATCTAATGGAGCTGAGTACAAATTTCTACTTAACCTTAATTTCTTGTGATTGCAATTTTAGTATATACATGGTTGCTGTCGGGGGCATAGTTTTTCACAAACGCATCTTGTTATTTATCGGATTTTGATTGTGTTTCTTTCAGTATGTTCCTGAGAAAATTTCAAATCTGTAGTATGCCAAAGCATTTTACGTCGCATGTACCTTTCATGAGATAAATGGGGTCTGAAAGGGGCGATTCTCAAAAATTGGAATTTTGTTCTTTTTAGTCCGATTTTGATACACTTTTTGCAATGGATTCCTTAAAATATAACGCTGAACCATCAGATTTTTTATATGTCGTTTCCTCTCTGAGTTATGAGGGGCCAAAATAACAATTTTTGAAAATATGTAAAAAATTATTTTTAATCGGATTTCGATGGGATTTTTTTGTTGTTGAACGCTTTCAAATGTAAGTATGGATTTGGAATAGCTCTTAATGTTTCCGAGCTATAAGGGTTGAAAGGGTCCATAATAGTAATTTTTGAAAATTTTATTTTTCTTTGGATTTCAAGGGGATTTTTTTTTTGTGTGGATTCCTCTTGTTGTAAGCTTTCGGTTGTATGTTGATTGAATTTGTGTAGCTCTTACCGTTTACGAGCTATAAGGGATCAAAGGGACCAAAATTGCAATTTTTCAAAATATGTAAAATTTTTATTTTTTATTGGATTTTAACTTTCTCTTTCCTGTTATCATATTTAGTTAAAGTAGTATGTTGACCAATTTGACATACATGTACCTCTTACTATTTCCAATATAAGAATTATAAAGTTCTAATTTTTACTTTCCTTAGTTTGTGTGCAGCTAATTACTGGATGAAGCTCTTAATTATGTCCATTTAATTACTGTATCAAACTTTTTACTGTCTCCTCAACCATTTTGAATTAGTGTCACTTGCTCAATTTCAGTGTTTGACATGCCGAGGTCATATCATGCTGCGCTCGGTGTAGCCCTTTTATTTGGTTTGAGCAATACAAGCTCAGTCTACTGAGCCTCTACTTAACTGGTTCATGTGTACACATAAATTCACTAATTTATTAAAGGTGCATGTAACTTAAGGTACAAGAAACTATATATGAAATCTTTTGCAGGCGAATACATTTTTGTAGGTTGGTTCGATTCCAACAGGAGACAAATATTATCTTGTACCATCAGTCCGTACATGTATGATAAAGGTAAATTACATTAATTTTTACATGTAAACAGTAAATTAAAGTTGGAGTATGCATTTCAAATTTTTTCATTAGTTATGTTTAGTATTGTATTTTGGGGCGTTTTCTGAATTTCATGAATCATATCACAAAAAAGCTTTTTAATGGACCATGTTTGTACCTCCCTCAAATCCTCAACAGCTATACAAACTTGACAACGGACAAAAAGCTAAATACCTTTGACAGGGACATGTCAATTATCATCTCTGTTGATACCTTGTAATTGCCTGTCTTATGATAATAAAAAGTAATAATAAAAAAAAATGGAATAAAAAAGTCTTCATTACTGCAATAGTAATACATTTGTTACACTGGCAAAACATTGATGTTTGGAAAAATAAATAAAGTCTTTTGAGTGTCTTCATTATGGCAAACTTCTGCCCTTTAGGTTTTTTTTTCTTGGGATCTAAACACATTAAATTTAAATGTCACTTTATCTAGAAAAAGTTTAAAACCACAGATACAGTATGAGCGTTATATATAGTGTGTGATAATACCCCTTGCTATAGGGGGATATACAAAAATCATGGTTTTCGTTCATTTTCTGTGTGTTTGTTATTTCATCAGCCATAGGGTTACCTGTACATGTATATACTTTGTGGCGACAACAGCTAGACCACTGTTTGAAACTCACTGAAACTTTCACAGACAATTCAGTACAAAATGCCATTGTGCTGCACCTGCTATTATGAAATTTGATTTAATCTGATTTTTGTTTTTTGTTTTTTTTTTATTATTATTTTGATTTCTGGAATCAAATTTGGAGCACTCCATAGGGGTACACGCATTATGTGAAAAAAAAACTCCTCCAGTTCCACTGAGAGAAATTCTGTGAAACTTTGCCATTGTGCACCGGCTATTTAAAAACTTGATTTGACTTGATTTTTGTTTTTAACTTTTTTACTTCAAAATCAAATGGGGGAGCGGGGATATATATTAGGTAGCTTTGCCTCATCAGTGCCAGATCCAGGAGGAGGCCAAGGGTGTCTCCATCTGCCTTAGGTTGGAACTATTTAAAATTCCTGGGTGTTTTTCTTTTTAATCTGGTTCCAACCCCCCCCCCTACCCCACTTTATGGATAAATTATGGGTTGACCCCCCCCCCCAAGCGGACAGTCTGGATCCGCCACTAATCAAAATGGATTTACCCTCCCTTTGGTCCGTTTGGATTCACAGAACTTATATTACATTGAAATCGAAGATTTCAAACCCTTTCCGTCTCAAATTCTTCGGATTTCATTAACCATTATTAATACATACAAGACAATGGATCCCAATTAAAGGAATATAACCTCCCATGGATCGTAATCCTAACAATTCTTTTATTTTAAGAATATCTTCTACACTTCATACAAAACCTTCCTGTCAAATTCCATGCGATATTGAGCACTTTTGATTTTCCCGCCTTTTTCAGTTTCAATGGCAACGGCCGCCATTTTGATATTTTTCACCTCAAAATATGTTCTACCCTTCATACACCACCTCCCTGTAAAATTTCATGCAATTTGGAGCACTTTTAATTTTCCCGCCATTTTTCAGTTTCCATGGCAACGGCGGCCATTTTGAAAATTTCAAGACTGTAATGCACATCTTGGGATGGGATTCCATCTTCCTGTGAAGTTTGGTTAAGATTGGACCAATGGTCTTTGAAAACCAGGTGGGACAAGTTCAGGGCGGAAGACAAAGAGGAATAATAATAATAACTAGATTTGCAATTGCAAGCAATAGCTGATGTCGCCCCTGGCAGCCATTTCGATGCTTCCATCTTGTTCGCGGTATAAAAACCTACCTAGAATTCAAATTTCGTTGAAATCGGACAAAGTTGAAATTTTGACGTATTTTGGCAGCCATCTTGGAAATGTCGGCCATTTTGAATTTTTTTTTTTTTTGCTGCATGTCCATCTTCTAATGGTGATTCAATTTTTTGCCAAATATGAATGAAATCTGTCAAGGCATGTTTGAGATTTAATGATTTTATGGAAATCTGACATATGCAAAACACTGTCGTAACTGGGCAGCCATCTTGAAAATGGCAGCCATTTTGAAAAATTTTTTTTTGGTGGAGGTACAACTTCATAAGGTGATCTAACTTTGTACCAAATATGAATGAATTCTTTCCAGGCATCTCTGAGAACGAAGCCGGACAAAAATCATTGGAAGAAAGAAAGTGGAATAATAATAATAATAAGAATAGAGAAACGGACAAAAAACCATTATGTCGTCCCGACTACGTCTACGTTTGGGGCGACATAATAATAACTAGTATTAATTGTGTTTGGATGCAACACAAGAAGTCTCCCAAACGAACTCCCATATCAGAAATAAAATGCTTAAGATAATATCAGCAAATTCCACTTAAGCTTTCTGTAAAATTTCATCCAATTCTGAGTGCTTCTGATTTGCCACCTTTTTGTCGAAACGTTAACGTTTTTGGAGTCTTGGAGACTAGAATGGATTCTACATGTGTTGAAAAACCTTCCAGTAAAATTTCATCCAATTCTGAGGACTTTAATTTTCCCGCCTTGTTTATGGTTTTCGTGGCCTTGTTTATGGTTTTCGTGGCCATTTTGGAGTCTTGGACACCAGAAAACATTTCTACACATGTAAGGCAACCTCTCCTGTAAAATTTCATCCAATCTGAGCACTTTGAATTGTCCCGCCTTTTTCCGTTTCCATGGAAACGGCTGCCATTTTGAAAATTTCAAGACCAAAAGGATCATCTAGGCATCAGCATCTATCATCCCATGAAGTTTCATAAAGATTGGATAACCGGTGTCGAAAAAATAGGTCGGAAAACATTGATGCGGAATACGGGAGAATAAGAATAATAAGAAACGCAGCAAAAACAATAAGTCTCCATAAACTTCGTTTGGGAGACTTAATAGTAATAATAATAAGAAACGGAGCAAAAACAATAACTAGTATTAATTGTGTTTGGATGCGAACGCAAGAAGTCTCCCAAACACTTACATGGATGGTTCAGAAAATACATGGCGTTGATTTGTTTCCCATCTTTTCTTGTTTTCAATGCAGAAGAATACTTGTAATGGTAACGTTTAGCAAACTGTATTATTGACAATTGTTTCATGTAGTATTCAGACGTAAACATAAACTTGTAATAAAAAAGTTATGCGGCTCTGTCACTGTTAGCGTTTGAATTTTTATTCCTAACCTAAACAATCCTTGATCGCAATGCCATTATATTAAACTTATTCAGTAATCCAACAGCCGTCAACGGACAGTATATGTCTTCCTTACCTAAACAATCCTTGTGCCTGAAGCCTTGATACAAAAATGAATTACTAATCCGACAGTCGTCAAAGGAGAGTCATTTATAAGTCAAAAATCGGTCTTACATTGACTAATAGAAAAGTTTCTTTTTTTTATTGTTGTTTTTGTTTTTTTTATTGCATTTGAGAATAATTTATAATAATTTCTAAATATTTTAAGAAGCAGTTTTTGCTTTTTGAGATAGTCAGTATAGTTGTTGTAATATTATTTTTTTTTTATTTCCGTCGTGAAATTATTTAATAACATCGGCAAAAGTAGGCATTATCGTTTGGCAAAGACATATCGAGCATACAGGGTGTTTTCAATATAGTTTGGGAAATGCCAAGAACACACTACAGTCATACCGACACGAAAAGTGTAATTTACTTATTCCAAAGGAAATTTTGCTGTTTGTAGTAAATGTCTTAATTCTTTATTTATCATTTGACTTCTTTTAGAGACAGTTTCAATTATTTACGATGGAACTGTCGACTTCATCCTGCGTATTCTATGATATCATTTCGAAGTGCAACAATTTAGACCTTCAACTATTTTTTATTTACCTCTCTGCATTGTTCCAGGAAAATATAATGAATATGTACAAACACCTTTAATTATTATTTTTTTATATCAATTAGATCAATGAAGCACATAGACAAATATGTCATTTATGATATTATAGCATTTTATTGCAAATATATTTGACTTGAGCTTAAAGTTTTGTAAATAGTTCTGGTGTAACAATAATAAATGAACAAATAACAACAATAAACAATTGACATCTAACAACCAAACGACATTTATCTATGACAAAGGAAATTTATTTTTATGTAGTGATTCAGTATTGACAAAAGCAGTTGTAAACTTATAAACATAAAATTATATTCATTATTATATATACAAATATGTAAATCCATATAATTTTGAAGAGAAAACTTTCTCCAAATTTTGCTGAAAAACTGCTTCGAACTTTTATTGAACCACTTATTTTTGTTCTTATCAGCAGAAAGTTGATACACGCGAGAACGAAGAAAACAATAAAATAAGTTGGTGTCGAATCAAACTCATTTAGTCAACAAGATAGCAAGCAGATCCCATGTGCTTATCTGTCTACGGAAAGTTGATACACACGAGGACGAAGAAAACAATAAAATTCGATGGTGTAAAATGAAACTCATTTAGTTAACAAGATAGCAAGCAGATCCTATGTGCTTATCTCTCTACAGAAAGATGAAATACGCGAGAACGAAGAAAACACTAAAATAAGATAGTGTAAAATCAAACTCATTTAGTCAACAAGATAGCAAGCAGATCATGTGTGCTTATCTCTCTACAGAAAGTTGATACACACGAGAACGAAGAAAAGCATAAAATAAGATGGCGTAAAATCAAACTCATTTAGTCGACAAGATAGCAAGCAAATCATATGTTTATGTGCTTATCTCTCTACAAGTCGTTTACTTATAGTTTACCTTGTATTGGGTTTTATTCGTATACTATATGAAAACGGGAAACATTAAAAGTATATTTTGGTATTTATAAACTGGTTTAATCCTGCCGCTGGCTTTTACTAGTGCCGGAACCAGGTAGCTGTAGTATTTAATTGTGATTTGAACCCATTGTTGATGTTTCCTGTTATCACCTTTCTTTATTGATATAAGTTAATTACTATATTATGACATATACTTCATTTTCATACACGTGACAATAAAATTCTTGATAAAGTCTATTCAATTAATCATATAATGCGTCATTGTTGTGACAATATATTGAAGATTGATACAAGTGTAAAGTTACTACATATTTTGTGAAATTTCAAGACTCATTTAAACCAAATTATGTATATTCTTTTACGTTTACTGAAAATCTAGCAGAGATGTATAAGGAGTTGCTAAAAATGGATAGCTGTTTGTAAAAAGTATAGAGAAAGACCAATAAACAATATATTGCATGTTATTGAAAACCTGCATTTTTTGCATTGATAAAGGAAAATTATTTTATAAGGCCAGCATTTCTGTACCAGTTGAATCATAAAGATGATAACAATCAACTTAATAATGACAGAAAACTACAAACTGACAGCTTCGTTGGAGACCATTTAATAGTAAAAATCAACTGCAATATAGGACAATAAGGCTTAATAAGTAACACTAGTAGCTAATATTTCATCGATTTATAGTCAAATATTTTGTGGAAAAAATATGAGTGCAGCACACTTTGAAAATTTTCATTTGGATAAATCAAATATTTAAGAATTGTCTCTAAATATCAGGAAAATGCTTTCATATGAAAAAGAAAGGAAATGGGGTAAATATCAAGGAGACAACATCCCATATCCAGGTTAAAACGACCCAAAACAAAGCATCAAGGGGTCACAGTACGATCCTCAACACAGGGAGGAACCTCACACCATATAGCAAGTCCTAAATGGCCCCAAAAAGGTAAAAAAGTGTATAAATCAAAGGAAACAAACCACATCCAATAACCCAAATATCAAAAACTAAAATTTCATAAGAAGACAAGGACAAACCAATAACCAAAATATTCCTGACTTGGGACAGGCGCAAAAACTGCGGTGGGGTTAAACTCGTTTTCTTGGATCCAAACCCTCCCCCTATGTGTGGTGAATTGCTAAAAAATAAATGCACAAAAAGACTCACAGTAAAAATCAAACTAGAAAAAAGTTCAACTTATCAAAACGAGTAAACTTACAATGAAGTACATAAAACATGAAGACAAAACACACAGGTACTGTCTGGACAAATGCTCGCAGTAACTAACAGCTAGCTAAGGACATAATTTCCGTTGACTATGATATCAAGCCTTCTCACATATGAAACTTCAATTCAAATACTTCTAAATAGATTTGGTATATCAACGTCATCAATTATGAAAGAAGAACACGGAATAGATACACATGTTAAGAAGACCAACATCAAAAGACTGAAAATTATTTACATGTCAAGTGAAAATACAATGAAGCTAATTACTCTTAACATAACTAGGTCTTGGGATTTAACCATATTCCGTACAAACCAAGCAAAGAGTTGGGCTAACGGTATAGAAAAAAAGGATAAACTCAAAGTAAGTAATACATTAACAATAATTAGAAAAAAATAAGATAATTTCTTTGAAACAAAAGCCCCCAAAACGGAACTTCAATAAAATAACAAAGCAAACAATGGAATATCCAACAAAAAAAGCAGAAAGGTTTCCTTCATGCCCACCTAAGACAATTTTTTGGATTAAAATAGTTAATTACAGCTTATCATACGAATAAAATGGCTATAAAAATAAGTGAGAACAAAACCGTTAATCCAAAGCAAACAATCTAAGGACAATGGCAACCTCGGAAAAACAAAGAAACAGAGACACAAAAAGAGAACGGCACAGAAGAGAAAATTAACACACACAGAGATGAACAATACATACCCAATTAAGACCATGGGTGTCATCAGGTACACCGGTAAAGATATCATAATTGTCCAATATGCTGTTAGGTGTGTATGATTAATATATTCAAAGAAAACTATTTCAGATAACCCAATTATTATATTCCATAATAAAGATATTATTAATATTGTTTTGATTGAAGGGGGAAATGCGTTATTTGATTACAGTCCGGTTCGACATCTGATACCTTGTGAACTGATATGCAGTGTTAGCCAAAAAAATGATATATTTCCTAAAATTTCTAGGTATCCCAGAACACCATTTGGAATTACAAAAACAGGAAAACAGCAAACACCTACAATGGCCAGGAACTACAATCACATGCCACAATTCACAAGCAAACTGCACCAGAAAAACAATAATGAAAACAAGAGACAAACATAAATAACGATAGGAACTCGGGATAGCCGGACTTGGTACCGGCACCAGCAAAAGCCAGTGGTAGGGTTAAACCGGTTTATGGGTACCCAAAGTACATCTTGCCAATAATGCTAGCAATTGTAAATCGTATTCAGGGACTGAAAACACCAATATTAAGCTGCATGGCATGCTAGATAATTCTACAATGAATCTCATTGCAGAAAACAAAATTCAGATGAGACGACTAACTGGTAGATCCGGTAGTATGTAATGCGGATTATAGACTTGACGATTAAATAAGTCAGACCTGACAGATAAGAAATGACGACTTACTGGTAAATGTGGTCACATGTAAAAGTGTTGACTGAATGTTAGATCTGATGACATGCAAACAACAATTAGTAAAACTTCAAGTATAAGACGTGATGACTGAATGTTAAATCTCCTGACATGGAAACAACAATAAGTAAAACCTGAAGTATAAGAAGTGATGACTGAATGTTAATTCTGTTGACATGCAAACAAGAATGATTAAAACGTCAAGTATAAGACTTGATGACTGAATGTTAAATCTGGTGACATGCAAACAACAATTAGTAAAACCTCAAGTATAAGACGTGATGACTGAATTTATTTATGATGACGTGCAAACAATTGGTAAAACCTCAAGTATAAGACTTGATGACGGAATGCTAGATCTGATGACTTGCAAACAGCAATTAGTAAAAACTCAAGTATAAAACGTGATGACTGAATGTTAGATCTGATGACATGCAAACAACAATTAGTAAAACCTCAAGTATAAGACGTGATGACTGAATGTTATATATGATGATATGCAAAGAGCAATTTGTAAAACCTCAAGTATAAGACTTAATGACTGAATGCTAGATCTGATGACATGCAAACAACAATTAGTAAAACCTCATGTATAAGACGTGATGACTGACTGTTAGATTTGATGATGTGCAAACAAAAATTAGTAAAACCTCAAGTGTAAGACTTAATGACTGAATGATAAATCTGATGACATGCAAACAACAATTAGTAA
>MJUU01016779.1:0-44457 GCA_002080025.1 Modiolus philippinarum | reverse complement strand
AGATCAGGCTCTTTGAGTAGGCATTGGTTACCATTCTATCTTCCACGGCATCTAATAGAGTTCAAACTTAATCCCTAGAGCCGTGACTTCTAAAATCAGTATGATCAAAAACAAAGAAAAAAAAATACCAAAGTTACTGTGAATTCATTTCGACAACTTACATCTTCTCAGTGGATATCAAAAAAAAATATTTGGAAGACCATTAACAAAAAAATCCTTAAATCTGATAGGGCGAATTCAAATGAATTCATTCAAGCAAAACAAAAAAAAAACAGCTTAGAACACAGCTATGCAGAGGAAGATAATCATAAGTTTTAACTAATTAAAAGAAAACAGATACTGCAAATTTCCAGATACAATCGGCTTTAAAGTCGGCACCAAGGTACTGACAACTGGGTTGGTTAATAGCCTCGGAGACTACAGTCCATAAGCGTAAGCATCGATCCAGTGGTGAAAAATAACAAATACCGAAGTTACAGTAAATTCGGTGCTGTTCAAATGAAAATATAAAACAAGCCAATGTTTATGAAAACGATGTTTTGCTATTAAATAGTAAATAATAGGAATGCTGTGAATATTAATAGACACTAAAATGACTATTGAATTAATCAATGAATGATAGAAACTATACCTCTAGCGCAGGACATGTCGTATAATGAAACAAATTTTTTGCTGTTAACGGAGGGGGTAACTAATAATAGCACGGCCATCAGATAAGGACCTAAGATAAGACACTTTCAAATATTGTCAGTTAGAAAGAAGAATGACTGCTAGGGTAGAATATAAATTTTTATTTAAAATATAATCTGAACTTTAAACAATAAACCGTTACAATTGACAACATCAAATCTCCTTTTAACGTAATCTTAAACAAGATCAAAAGAAAAATTAAGAAACAACAAGTAGGAATATAATGTATGTAATGGTATCTTCAAACATTGTAAACTTAATGATATTTCTGTAATGTAACGAGTATTTGTACAAGAATAAGCTATCCCAATTGCATAATTAAGCTGTCTTACTGACTTAGAAATATATCATAAAAATTGCCTTCCGGAATTAATGAATTCCTTTAAACTGAGAGAGATTCTTGTACTAATTTGTTTTTTTTTTTTATTTCATGATACCCCAGTCACAAAAACATGCGCACTTGGGTTACACACCATTGAATTTATAAGGGAAAGGAACATGCTCTGGTTAAATCGTCCAAACAAATTGTCTCAGTGGAGTTCTCCTCAAAGCTTATTACGAGTGCGAACCCCGCAGGAGGTGATTTTCAATTATTTACAAGACCATATTTAAACATTTGGAAATAAAAAATTAATGGATATCATAAAAATGTCAAATGATGTTTGTTTTAAAAAGAATATTCCTCTGCAAAAACGGTTTTATTCTCGTTTTTGCCATGTCTTTGGACTTCGATTTTGGTAAATTTCACTCCTTTGATCCTTCGGTATTCTCTTGCCGTTGTTTCCTACCTTTTCTGAATGTTTATGTTTTTCAGCTTAAACACATATTAAATTGCAAATTTCATGCACGCTTCATTTTTTATCAATATCTGTCATAAACTATGTTCATCGGAATGATATTGTGACATTTTAAGTCAATTCCGGCAACGTTATTCAGCTATCTCACAAACAACGGTGTCAATGTCAAGGTCTTCAATTTGATCATTAAAAATCTTATCATTCTCCGTCCACTAACTAAGTAATCAGGGAAAATAAATTGAGAAAACAAATGGAAGGTCGAATTTCAGAGTCTTATTTAAGGCAGTGATTTGCATTTAGAGATTTCTTACATTTTTACAAAAGGTACCTGTCCAAGACGAATCATACGTACTGTAAGTAATTAGGATTTCATTTTTAATATGTAGTTTATATTATCGACCCTGACTTGTTTGGTGTTAGGAAAAGATGAAAAGCTTACATAAATGGCTTATTTACCTAATGTTACATAACTATAAAACAAAGAATTCGTTAAGAAAATAAAATATTCTGTCACACTTCAGATATTATCCTGTACCATTTTGGTTTGGCCGGGTTAATCTTACCTGATAGATCTTTAATTAATCTTGAATTTGTGGTTGCCTTTTTCAATTTTGTTACCCGAAATTAAATTTAAAATAATTATATGAAGAGAGTTTAACTTTTATCTTGTAGGGAGCAGCCAGTCTATGTAGGGAATTCGCAAATGTTTCGATTGTATCTGCACTGAAGAGACATAAGTTGTCGAAATGCGCATATGCAGAAATTAAATTCACTGTAACTTCGGTATCTAGTTATTTGAATGTTTTGGTACATAAACAAGTAGTTCATCTTGTGCTTCCTTCTTTCATTTCCTAACATTTGTTTTTCGAGACATTTAAAACGACTTAGCTATTTACTTGACTTGGTAGGTGAGTTCGAATTTGGATTTCGTTATAATTCTTTGATTTCTACAAATGTAAAGACCTTAGGTATTCAAAATTTGTTGAAAAGATATTTATGCATATTTTGTATATAGAATTACATATAACGTAGGTTTTTGATTATAGATCAAATCACGATCCTTTCCAAGGTTTGATAATACGGATTTGTTTTCACCCAGAATTGACATACCGATGGTGTAATTGGTGCCGTATACAGAGCAAGGCATATTTACACTTCCGAAGCACCTGATATCAGTCCCGTTGTTTTTACTGTTCATACTGCGAGTACTTTAGCTTTTCAGTGTTATATTTATGACGGTGGTTTGTTTTATTTTTTATTATTTTTTTTATTTATTTTTTTTTTTCATTTTTTATTTATTTTTTTTTTTTTTGTCTTCCAACTTCTGCTGAACTCTTTTTTGCCGCGTCTCTAGACTGATTTATTTGTTCCTCCCTAATCACCTAGTTTAAAAATTCGTAAATTTTGTAAAAAAATCCTACACATACAAAATCATGGAGAACTTTTGTATCAGGAAGGGGTCAAATTTGGAAAACGCAGTTCTAAGGAACCCTGAACTATAGAGGGGAGAAATTCTAAGTAGTTCCGTCAGGATTGTTTGTTTAAGGTTTACTGGTGGTTCTATATCTATCATTTTGCTTTTATCTCCATCTATATATATACATTAATGTCTCTATCATGATATTCCTAAGGCGTCTATTCTGTTTGAATCTCATCAATCTTTCAAAATACTTAAAAATTAAGAACTGGCTTCGGGTTCCTAAATCAATTATGAGAGAACAAAGGGTTTATTTCTGAGAAGATCAAAAGGTAAAAGACCACGTTTAAAAAAAAAATGGATTAAATCTAATGTCAAAACCCTTTGAGTTCACTACTGCTATGGTATAGACGATAATATGATTTGGAAATCTAAGATTGACAAGATAAAAAAATGTTTGCTGGGTCTGAAAAACTAGAAATCTTCCATACCAAGGCAAGATATTAATTTCTAAGGGCTTAGTTATTCCCTTAATCGGGTATGAAATCGAAATGCGAGGAATTCCTGAAATAAACTTGAAAGAAATTTAAAATTGCCGCGTTCATTCGGGATAATAAAGTCACACAAATTGACAAAGATGTTTGTTGTTTAAATACATCAGATTGGAGTATGGATAGGATAAATCGTTTCAGTTTTATAAAAAGTAGAAAACCTATTTATGAAATTATACACTTTGAAGAATCTTGGATTGAATTGGACAAAACATGCTTATCTAGTTTTATAACCTGATTGGTAAAATTTATATTTTTTAATTTTTTGTTCAGACCTTAACTGGGTCAAAGTGAATTTTTTACCAAATTTTAAAAAAGATTCATTATATGTCTTTTCATAATGTACAGCAAAATATAGACCAAATACTAGAGAAAGACTATTCAATTCCAAAATATGTTGTAATAAAGCTAAATCGCTGTGGAACCCTTGTTTTTTTTATCCTTTTCCGTAGCAGTCTTTTAAAAATTCGACACTTCTGGGATATAGATAGGTCGAACTTAAAAACTGCAATTTGATATACAATTGTTTGATTTATAATCGAAATTGTACATCCGAATATTCTACAATCAAAAATGCCATTCCAACATACTATATTCAATTACTATAGGATGTAACCGATAATCCGTTAAAATATAATCATGATATTACCCTTAGCAATCTGGAAGTTTACTCAAGATCAGACTCGCTTATAACTCAAAGTAAGTTGAAGCCAAACGAAATGCAAAAAGTCATGAATCCGGTTAATATACCGAAATTTCAACTCAAATCGGAAACATATTATGATAATATTTTTAACTGACCAGTAACCTAGAAACTAATTAAAAAGGTGAAAATCAGAAATAAAATTGCTGTTTTTCAATGCAAGTCTATATATTATATTGTATTTCCGAATTCAGACTGAATATATTTGAAATATCACAAAAACACGGTAAATGTCACTTTTGTAAACATCACCTTGAAACACAAACTCATATGTTCTATAACTGTATTTTTTTTACCCATTGTAACCTTTGTTAATAAATGCCTTGAAGCGACACGTATCACTGTGCATATTACATTTTTTGTATTACACTGACTGAAATCAATATGATATTTGGCGTTGATGAAGGACCAATAAAGGGTCAGATATTAGCAACCATTGTTTTGATTAAGCGAAATGGGCTATTTGGAAAACGAGAAATAAGATAAAACAGCAAATACTAACTTCAATTTTAATGACCTAAAATGTCGCTTCCGTGAAGAACTCATAAACAGCTTAAATCTTCTTTTACATAATCCAGCAAACCAAACACCTATTATCATTCCACATATCAAAGCTATACTTGAATTTAATACAAACATCCTTGATTTTATGTCATATACTTTACTTTTTATGATTTTGTTTCAATAATTAAACAGTAAGCATAAAAAATGCACTGTAACTTTTCCATTAAGAATTATCAACTCTATTTATAAATCACATGTTCAGTAGCCTGAAAGGCTTACTCGACTATTCATTTTCTATTCTAAATATATAATTTAGGTTAAAATAGATATTCGTCTATCAGTATGGTTGTATGCATTTAGGTATGTAATTATTTTTCAATTGAAAAAAAAAAAAAACAAAAAAAAATTTTATATGGGGTAGCAAATGTGTATGAATGTTAATGAACAATTTATATGTTTTTAAAATATTTATACATACACAATTTAATAAACAGTGGATGTAACAGAATATTTTTTTGAAAATAAAAGTAAACATATTCCATTTAATTTTGAGAAATTCCACATCTAGTCTCAAATCTGAACTTTTTTAACAATTTGCAGGAGCTAAACTTTTAGCAATTCTTGAAAAGTGGATTATCGACACAATTTTAAATGAATTTAGTGTATTTTTAGCAGAAACTCTTCATGCAATCCGTTGCATCATCTTACGTCTGAATTTTCCATACTTGGACAGTCATTGCAGTTTTGCATTATTCCAAACGCTAAGATTTTAGCCAAATGTCAGAAAAGCTCATGTTTGAGACAGAGAATGGATTTCTCAAAATTTAATGGAATATGTTTAACTTTACCACCTAAAATTTCCGAATTTCAAACGTTGATAACTTCTTTATTTCTCAACGGATCCTTGTCAAAATAGGCTCATTTGAAAGCGCTTTCAATTGTCTTTCATTTTATGTGCAAATTTTGCGCTTTATAATTGCGGGCTGCGCGCTCAGACCAAAGGGGCCGTCCAAATGCAAATGAGTACCTTTTGATGATCGAAATATCCTTTTCCAATCAATTTAACGCTGAATTACCCATTGTGTAGTTCAAATGGTCAACAAACAAATAGATAAAATAACAAAATAAATAAAAGAATGAATTAATAAAAACACTTATTGATAGGGAAACAATTGAATCAGCCTCCCCCTTTTCTTTTATCTAACAATATTTTAACTACTACTTGTTTTTAAAACTTCCACACACTGTGAAAAGGTCAAAGTATGCAAGCTGTCAATATAAATTACACAAAACTAAACGTAAAATACATTTACAGACAATTTTGTCAGAACCTTCGAACGACAACATATTCCATTTAGTTTTGAGAAATTCCACTTCTAGTCTCAAATCTGAACCGTTTTAACAATTTGCAGGAGCTAAACTTTTAGCAATTCTTGAAAAGTGGATTATCGACACAATTTTAAACGAAATTAATGCATTTTTAGCAGAAACTCTTCATGCAATCCGTTGCATCATCTTACGTCTGCATTTTCCATACTTGGACAGTCATTGCAGTTTTGCATTATTCCAAACATTAAAATTTTAGCCAAATGTCAGAAAAGCTCATGTTTGAGACAGAGAATGGATTATCTCAAAATTAAATGGAATATGTTAGTATTGTAATGTCTAAAAAAATTGCATCAATCATTGTTTTGAAAAGTCAATACCAAATAAATTTTATCTACAATGCTTAAATGAAAAAGGAAATAAACCAAAATAATAATTCAGGATAATTAAAATCAATTGGACTTAGAAATTGGAATGTAAAAATTTATTTACATTTTTCTACATCAGCTAACACGTCATGTTCGTATGATAACTATTTCTTAAAAACAAATTTATTTAAAAGACAGAATTTCAGGAAAATAAAAAGATTTATGTTCAAATCTAAATTTGGGGAACACTTAACTTAAACTTCATTGACTATTGAAATACACCAAAGTTCAATTTGAAAAGGTAATGCATACTTTATATGGCTTTCAAAATGACTACAATGTATGGTCCCCTAATGTTCGTTCGTACCGTATGTTAAAATATAAGATGCAAAGTATCTTCGATCGTACTGGTTTCTTGATGGAATTTGATTATTGAGACAACCTTAAGCCCATTATCCAAGTCTGCTAGATTACATTATTATGTCAGTTTCCTATACTGTAATGTATGTCATATGTCATTTGATATAGTTATTGAAATGATTTTTTTAATAAAAAATATCCCCGAAAAGTGGCTCAGGGTTTAAACAAAAATGCTTTACCGCACTTACTTTGAGAATAAATGTACCGTAATGCAATATTTGAATATGATAAAAAAAAAATATTTCAAAAGACAATTTTTCAAAGAACCATAATGAGAGGTCATTGTTGGATTTATTTCTGAAAACTAAAATTTTATTAACGCAAAACAATGTCAGTTTTGTAATGTAAGTAAGAACCGATCCGTCAGTCTAAAGCGAAAAGTCCAGAGACAACAGCAACATCGAAAAATAAAAGAACAAAGATGCAAAGACATAACATGAATATACCACAGAAAAGAAACACCCACAAACAAATATTAACAACACGGACATTTTATTATGGTTAACTATTGACTAAATATTAATACTTTGGTAATAAAAATGGATCCTAATTGTATCGACTGAAGACCGCGAAGAATAATCATTTCATTTCAACATGTGTTGATTGTGTTACATATACTAAATTTTATTGCTTTGGGACTATGGCGGGTTTCCTGTACATTATTATGAGACGTTTTGATTCCTGTTTTAGTATTATGCACCACGTTAAAATCTACATTTATTCAAGCCTTTGTGATAGTTATCGAGCGATTAAATTAATATATGTTTAATGGGAACTAAAGCCTTATTCATTTGTTGCCAGATACTTGTCGTTTATTTGTGATAAATTTTTCGTTGCTTTGACAAATGAGGCCCTGAATAACGTACTTTTCATTTGTAAAAATCACTGCACTGAATATTTAAAGACAGAACTAGGCATTGGTTTTACCGGGGACAAACTACACAGCCACTACTCTGGAGATATCAGAACACCATAAATCTGTTTTGCTTATGTTTGGGATTTCAACCTAAGATGAAGACACTGCTCTCCCCACTTATATTGGGTACAAAAATTACACAAATACCCATACAAACAACGGTATATCACAGGAGCTGCAACATGTTCTACAAAAGCTATTACTAAGGCGTAAAAAGAGTGGCTTTAAAAATGTTGTGATCCAAGCTTTTCAAGAAGTAATGTAATTGATGTATAAACATTAAGGAAACTCTTAAATCTTCTTGACATCTTAAAATCAAGATCATTATCAAAGTGTAACAGCATTACAACGTTTCACTTCTCCACATTTTATGCTACAGTCTTGGACCAGTCAACATTCCCGTTTTTGCAATCCGTCACGAGTGATCGTTCCGTCACCGATCAGTCAAAAGTCAAGTCAGATCATTCAAGATTCAAAAGGCATCCGTCAGATCATTCATCAGTCAACATTTATCCGTCAGGATTCACTGTTCCTAAGCAAGACCTTGTTTGTACTCGTCACCCGTCATCCGTCATCGTTTACCATTCAGCAAATCAGATTGCATTAGTCTTCCGTCACACGTCATTTTTTTATTTCAATTCGGGTGAATTAAAATATCGGAATATTTAGTCTAATTCTTCTGTAATGATAATACACCGCCGTGCGAATATCAAGAGAAAAGGAAAAATTCTGGAATAAAGAATTAACTTATTTTTCTTAATTATACTTTGAATTTTTATTTGAAATAAATGTTAAAATCCGTAAAAAAATCTTACGAATATATTTGACAATACTTCGGTATTTTGTTATTTATTTACAACATAAAATGAAATAAATATTTTAAAATATTATTAATAACCATTAAAGATAAATGCATATCAAATACAATGAACCATTATTTTATTTTAACGATATTCCTTTACAGGAAGTGTTTAAAAAAGAATTTAACATTGGACAAAATTCTGGTACATGCATTCGTTGAATACTTATTGTAAATTACTTCTGTCAGGAAATTCTCAAAATTTATATCTCTAAAAATACAATCTTCGAATTTGAAGTTCTTCTAAAAGATTCGTTTGTTTGTGATATAGACTTCTTACTTGTAGTTACACTTTTTAATGTGAAATGTCAACAAAAATCTGATAATACCATCTAGTAATGATTCATTCAAATAAAATTCTATATTTGAAGTGGTTTGAAATAATTTGAATACTTTCGATATAAACCTTGAATCAATTCTTGGTGCAATTATATCTTATTAATAGAACTTTGAATGTGAAATGTGAATACAATCTCCAAAAATACCATCAAGAAGTGATTTATTTCAATAATTTCCATATTTCATGTGTTTTGAAATGATTTGAATGTTTGCAATATTAGTTTTGAGTCAATATTTGGTAAAATAATACCTGCTTAATAGAATTTTGAATGTGAAATGTGAATACAATCTCCAAAAATACCATCTAGAAATGATTCATTCGAATAATTTCCATATTTTAAGTGTTTCGAAACGATTTGAATGTTTGCGATATAAACTTTTAGTCAATTTTTGGTAAAATTACAACTGATTAATAGAAATGTGATTGTGGAATGAGAACACAATCTCCAAAAATACCACCTAGGAGTGATTGGTATAATAATTACTACATCACATTTGAAGTGTTTCGAAATTATTTGAATGTTTGTGATATAAAATTTTTGCCAAAATATTTTAAACTAGAAGATATATGAGTGAAAAATATCAAAAAAATCTCCGAAAAAAGTTAAAATGACATTGGTTTATTCTAATTACATCCATATTATAAGTATAATCGATTGCGATATTAACTTTTTATGAATTTTTGGTAAAATAGTATCTAATTAGTGCAGTATTGAATGTGAAATATCACCATAATCACTGTTAATACCATCTGGGGTGGTTTGTTCCAAAAATTTTCACATTGGTCTGTTTGAAAAAAAAAATAACCATTGTGATGTAATTTTTTTGGAATTTTTCGGAAAAGGTGTGTAGAATTATGATTCTAAAATGTCAACCCAAACACTTTACTACAAAAATGGCATGTCTTTTGAATTACTTAGAACTCTCAGATTATGTATTGACACTTACTTCCGATCTATTAATTATGAACTGTACATCAACGCTCTGTAAGATTCGTTTCGCCAATATTTTTTTAATTAACCTGTATCAGTCAATAGAAATACGTCACCAGTCATCCGTCACCGATCATCCGTGCAAGATGAAGAACAACAATAAAAGCGTTGTTCCTTTGCTTGTTTTTTACCGTGTATTTGTAGAGACTTTGTCTCATGTTCATTTACTCCATATCCTTTTATTCACCATAATTAATTAATTTTCTTTCTATTCGTCATCCGTCATAACTCAAGAGTAAAGAGTCGCATCATCCATCAGTAATCAGTTTATTTTACTATCCGCCAGCCGTCAAAAGTCATGATTCAGTCATCATTTAGCGACCATTCAACAGCCAACGATCAGTCAAAATGGCATTTTGGGGTGGTTTGTTCCAAAAATTTTCACATTGGTCTGTTTGAAAAAAAATAACCATTGTGATGTAATTTTTTTTTTGAATTTTTCGGAAAAGGTATGTAGAATTTTGATTCTAAAATGTCAACACAAACACTTTACTACAAAAATGGCATGTCTTTTGAATTACTTAGAACTCTCAGATTATGTATTGACACTTACTTTCGATCTAATAATTATGAACTGTAAATCAACGCTCTGTAAGATTCGTTTCGCCAATAATTTTTTAATTTACCTGTATCAGTCAATAGAAATACGTCACCAGTCATCCGTCACCGATCATCCGTGCATAATTAATTAATTTTCTTTCTATTCGTCATCCGTCAGAACTCAAGAGTAAAGAGTCGTAGCATCCATCAGTAACCAGTTTATTTTACTATCCGTCAGCCGTCAAACGTCATGATTCAGTGATCATTTAGCGATCATTCACCAGTCAACGTTCAGTTAAAATGGCATTTTGACTGATCCAGGGACAGTATCAATTTTAATGAACAACTGAAATCTCGGCTGGAAGATTTAATGCATAGATTTTTTTTCGTTAGAGCGGCGAACAAAAAGGTTAGTGTCATAGGCGAAGAAAAATAAACATACTCTGTTAAATTCGGCTCGGAATCACAGAAAACATATAGAGAGGTGTTAATAAAATGATAGAGTTTCTTATCGACAATATATTTGTTTACATTAAAGGGCTTGTTTTTTTTCAAAGACAATAATAAATGACAAGAAACTGTGCACCTCTTTAAGCACGATCGGTTTCTCCACTCATATGAGGCTGAATTCACGAAGGACTTCTTCGAAATATAGATAGGAACTGACCCAGTCCTATAAATTGAATTTCCTTTACGTAGATGATATTTTATCACTAAACAACCATCGCTATGGTGGTTCTCTCTACCATTAAGGATACTACAGATACTTCCGCATTGGCCTCTTCTTTGACTTTCACCTTGGAATTGACAACAGAGGTTTCATTTAAAAAGGATGCAAGACAAAAGCGATAATTTTGTTTTTCCAATAGTCAATATCCCTTTTTGCAGCAACAGTCCAAAAACGCAGTACATGGTTTTTAAATTTTCTAGCCTTCGGTCGATTTAGTGACTACCGTGATAGAACTCGATTCCTGTCATATAGGCTAATTAAAAAGTAGTATGTTATCCATAGCTTAAAATCATCACTACAAAATTTTTAGGTCGACATGTAAACCTTGTGGACCACTGTGGGATATGTCTTTCGCAGATAATATATCTTTTTCCTTTACATTTAGTTTATTTTTTGACCGAATTTGACTTTGTTACCGATGTGCACATGTTCAAAACGGTTGGCGTCTTATTAGAAACAGGAGATGTCTCTTACTCATTTGGTGTCCTTGTTTCTTGCTGTTTCTGATAGTGCCGTTGTCCCTGTATTGTACATTTTTAAACTAACGGTTCTGTTCTCACTTACTTTACTTCGCTTTAAAGTGAGGACCATATACCATCTAAAAATTATGGGAGCAGCGGAAACCCCAATAAACAAAGACATCATATAAGTATGACACAGAAAAGAAAAACAAAGGTGCAGATGAACAACACGGTTCTAATTTAAAACATGGATAAGATTACAAATAATATCTTTTTTTAAAAAAAAACATAAAGAAGTGACTCGTTTCTTCCTAGGAATACGAATGCCTTATATTTTAGCAGGCAAATGACAAGACTGAAACAAAAACAAAATACGATTCACCGTAGGATAACATTAATAAATGTACATGCCTAATGTAGTTCAATACTCTTTGAAAAAAGCTCAAGGCAACTAGTAAAACTGTCTTTCATTTATTGTATGAATCATCAACTATTTCAAAGAAAAAAAAATAAAATCATTAAAATTCGTTATACATATTTTTGACGTTTTTGAATATTTTCGATACTCTTACATGCAATTGTATTTTAGTTTAGTAACAAAACACGTTAACCGCGGTCAATTAGAACGAATTCTACCTATGATTTTATAAAAATTCTACCAAAATTGGTTTTTACCTTAGCAATTGAAATCTTAACACATTCAACCCAACGGACTACTACAGCATCCAAAGAAAGATAACTCATTCTTATCGTGCCAAAAATCGTGACAACTATGAAAATAAATGAACAATTAAGGAACCCGATTGCAGATGACCAAATTTTCTCCCCATTCTCCGGCACAAGATCGGTTACCATGCAGTATGATAGGTATGTATCATGGGGTTGATATATCTTTTACTGTATTGTGTACTTTACACTTACGAAACCTTTACTAAGTAATTTTGGATTACTTATTTTCCTTGCAAACTACAAATTTCAAATAATTTGCGAATAGATTACTCTTTAGTCACAGAACAACACTAAAACTGTATATTGATAATTAATTATTTGACAATTAATCATTACTTAAAAGAGAAATATAGTTTACACTGTAAAAAGTCTATAAATACTACATTTGTACGAAAGACAAATCCTGATCATTTGTCCGGATTTGTTTTGACTTTAGAATTTTTATTATCTCCCTTTGGTAATTTAGAATATTGGAGAACAAAGGAAATTTGTACTGTGAAATATCAGATAAGTATCTTGAAATAGTGCGCAAATATATTTAGATCACTTTTCTGAATATTTAGGTAGTTCTGCATTTCAGGCATTTTTATGTGTTGCAACTTTAATTACATCGAGAAAGATTCAAAGAAGAAATTTGGAAAAGGGGGATGTTTGTTTACCATTACTATAAGAGACATTTTAATACCGTTATGCATGGTGTCTGCAAAACATAACAAGCTTTGTTTTAAGTATTTTTAAGCAAATATATATTTGTCTTTTTGTCATAAAACACAAGGTTAATGAAAATTCTAGATCAAAAATTCATTATAATATGGTTTCCAGCCAGAATCGCCGTGTAACTGTGTAATACTTAATTTACACATTCATCTTGATTTAGAATACGTACTGCGTAATTACAAAACAACTTCACGATTTTATTTCATGTAATCAAGCCATGCACATTTATTATCTTACATTGTTGATTTATATAATTAATATATCAAGAGATAACGAGACGTGCTAAATTGGGGTTAATTAGACATATATAACAATGAAATAATATAAGGTCTTATCAGCTAGTGTGTTACACATAACGAACAACATCGTTCATTTACTAAACTGCATGTATAGATATCTGTACCATATTATTTAAACATGTATTACACACAGACGATCTGTTGAATGTATATTTTTTTCATTTGTTTGGCTACACATATTTATATACTGTATGTAAACCTAAAAACATCAGCTTAATGAGTAAATAAAGATTATTAAAACAATTATCCAATGAAATAATTATGCATAATTTATCAGACTTGACCATGTGTTGACTTCGATACTTTGTGGTAAAATTCTGTTATTTCAGGTAAATCTTGCATTTAACTTCTACATGGCCATTCTGAAGTTACACAACAGCAGATTTTTAGGGGTGGAAGTGCTACATTAGATTAATATCTACCATATTCAATTCAAGGATCTTAGTGAAGTAAATGCATAAAAAAAGTTAACAAAGATAATCAGAAATATGAGAAATAAGTAATTGTAATTACTTAAGAGAAGCTGAATTAAGTAAAAGAAATACTAAAAAAGTTTAAAGAAGTACCAGGTATGGAAGCAAGTAAAAGAAAACTGTGTACTGGAATTAACAAGCTGAAATACTTGGGAGAAGAAGAAATTGGAATACCAAAAACTAGAAATCATAGCACAGTAACCAAAGCAAGTTAAAGGCACATAGAAAAGCCAGAGATTTACAGTGACCATTTGTCAGATAATTTCTCCAAAATCTGATACTCGACCACCTGTGAAATTTGCTACACACATAAATTGAGATTTGAGTGAAAAATATTTGATGGAAATACTTCTTATACATGCAGTATGAAATAATATCTCGGTTTATTCCGTTATAAGTGGATTTATTCATGACAAATATTCATGGAAGGAGAAATCAACTGTTACAAAATCATGGATTGATTCTAAATAGTTCTTTTTATATAATATATACAATGGAAGAAGTTAGAAATGTTACTTTAACGTAATGTGTTTGCTTTAAATCCCAGGGTTTGTTTGAACAAGCACATGACATACTTCATCCAATACCTAAATTTGCTCGTTATTTTTGAAATTCTTACTCTGAAATAGCTTCAAGGCTTAGAATTTTGTTTTAATTCATAGTGATTACTCAAGATTACTACTTTCGATTACTTAAAAGGCTTTATATTACTAATTCTGATTACTTACATTTACCTCTCAGGATTTATATTACTTATTGTGATTACTTACATTTAGTACTTTTGATTACTTACCAGGCTTTCTTTTACTCATTGCGATTACTTAAATTTACTTAACTGGCTTGATATTACTTTTTATAATTACTTAGAATTACTTCTGAAGATTACTTACTTGGCTTAAAAATTTACTTATATGGATTGGAATTAAATTACTTACTTGGATTACTTGAAATTACTTGTTTTGCTAACTTGAATGAATTACTTAGCATTACTTAAGAATACTTGTAATTACTTAGAATTACTAATCCTTGTGACAAACTTTTTTACTTAAAAATTACTTATTTTGAGTAAAAGAAATACTATTTTTAAGTAAATGTAAGTAATTATTTTTTTTTTTTGAGTGCTGGTGTCAGCAATACTAAAATGTCATACAATTTAACCGTGAATTTAAAAGAAAAATCACTTTTTCTCTATTTTATGTTATACCAGTGTCCGCAATACTGAAACTTCATATAATTCAACCATAAAATAATTTAAAAGACAGATAACTTTTTCTATATTTTATATAATACCGGTGTCCGCAATACTAAAACTTCATATAATTTAACCATGAATATAGAGGAAAAGGCATTTTTTCTCTATTTTCTATTATACCAGTGTCTGCAATACTAAAACTTCGGATAATTTAACCGTAAATTTTAAAGAAAGATAACGTTTTTTCTATTTTATATTATACCGGTGTCTGCAAAACCTAAACTTCATATAATTTAACCATAAATTAAAAGAAAGGGCACTTTTTCTCTATTTTATATTATACCGATGTCCGCAATACTAAAACTTCATATAATTTAACCATAAATATAAAAGAAAGGGCACTTTTTCTCTATTCTTCCTATGATTTAACCGTAGATATAATAAGTTTCATCTGATAAGTTTATATTGAACAGCCTGCATTCTTATACTTGAATATTTTAAGCTGATTATATAAAGGTTTTGGTTCCCAAACAATACATGCTTTTGTGACAAAAAATCGTCATACCTAATATGATTATTATTTTTTTTTATTTTTTCTGGTAAAATCGGCGGTTGAAAAAAAGTGTTGTGCAGAAAACTGGCAAACCTATCTATAAAATGCGGAATTTAAATGAAACGAGTAAACGCACGTTACACGATACACGCAATGAACGTAACAAGTTATACCATACACGATACAGGATGAGCGCACACGATTTACACGATGAACGCAAACGGTATTGAACGATGAACGCACACGATTCACACGATGAGCGCTATCTTGAGAATGTTGAACGTTTCCATCGCTGTATATACCTTTCAGTGTGAAACTTTCCTTTTTACACACTTTTTTGTTAAAAAGTCCATGAAAATGAAAAATGTGATAAAAAATTACTTGTAAATATTCATTTTAGTCATAACATATATACTGGTAAGTGCGAAACTTTCCTTTTACACATTATTTTTTAAAAAGTCCATGAAAATGAAAGATTTTGATAAAAAATTACTTGTAAATATTCCTTTTAGTCATTACATATATACCGGTCAGGGCGAAACTTTGCCTTTCACATTATTTTATCCAAAATTCGATGAAAATGAGAAAAAATATGATTAAAGATCACTTTTAAATGTTCAATTTATTGATGACATATACAAAACTTTCCTTTTACACATTAATTTGATCTAAATTCCATAAAAATGAAAGATTTTGATATAAGATCAATTAGAAATCTTTATTTTAGTCATTGCAAATGGACTGGTCAGTGTAAAACTTTCATTTTACATATTGTTTTGTTAAAAATTCCATTCAAATGAACAATTTTGGCCAAAAAAAAGCACTTATGAACCTTCCTCTGAGTCATTGCAAATCTACCGGTCAGTGAAAAACTTTACTTATACATATTAGTTTGTATAAAATTCCAATATAAATAATTAATTTAAAAAATCCAAAAATATATAATTAAAACTGACTTGTCCCCTTGTAAACTTTTATTTATTACAAATGCACAGATTGGTTAAAAATGTTCCCTTTACACATTATTTTGTTTAAAACTCGATGAAAATGGCGAATTTTGATTATAAACACCCGTCAAAGCAGAAGTTCCTTTTGAACTTGATAAGACTCCATGAAAATGAAAAAAATATGATAAGCAATTATTTATTAATAGCAAAAAGATAGATCTGTTGCGATGATGTACCGATCGTGTAAGCATTGAGTGAAGCAAACCAAAACATGACCATTAAAATATAGACATTTCGTTTGGTTTTATGCATTTTAGCATTTTTTGAAATTATGGATTTCCTTTCTTAAACCTTAGAGAAAAGACATGACGACTTATTCGGATATCTGGTCACATGTAAACAACAGTAAGTCAAACTTGATGGACAGCTAACTGATATGTCTGATCAGATGGAAACAAAAATTAGTCAGGTATGCGAGATCAGACGTAACAACTAAATGATAGATCTGTACACATGTTAAACACAATAAGTCATAAATGGGGAATAAGATGCGCCAACTAATTGGTAAATCTGTTGATCAATAATTTACACCTGATAAAATAAACCTGACGGCTCAATGGTAAATCTGGTCATATGTTAACACCTGTCAGTCAACTTGAACAAGATAGCAAGCAGGTCTTATGTTCTTATCTTTCTACAAGTCGTTTACTAGTAGTTTACCTGTATTGGGTTTTATTCGTTTACTATAGGAAAACGGGAAAGATAAAGGGTATATTTTGGTATCCATAAATTGGTTTAATCCTGTCACTGGCTTTGAATTATTTTGTAGAAAAAAAAATATGAGTGCAGCACACTTTGAAAATTTGCATTTGGAGAAATCAAATATTCAAGAACTGTCTCTAAATTTCAGGAAAATACATTCATAGAATAGATAAACATATAAAGAAGACCAACATAAAAAACTGAAGACGATTTACATATCAAGTGAAAGCACAGCGATGCTAAATACTCTTGACATGACTAGTTCTTGGGACTTAACCAAACCCCGTACAAAAAAAACGAAGAGTTGGACAAACGGTGTAGAAGAAAAACAAAGATAAACTCAAAGTAAATAATCCATAAACAATAACTAGAAAAAAATAATAACATTTCTTTAAAACAAAACCCCAAACACGGAACTTCAATAAAATAGCTAGTCAAACAATAGAATATCGAACGTAAAAAAATAGAAATGTTTTCCTCATGCCCAGAGAAGAGAATTTTTGGATTAAAAGACTTAATTACAGCTTATCATATGTTTTAAACGAATATAAAAGAAAGTGAAAGCCGAACCGTTAATCCAAAGCAAACAATCTAAGGACAATCGCAACATAGGAAAAGCAAAGAAACAGAGACACAAAAAGAGTACGGCACAGAAAAGAAAACTGAACACATACACACACACACACATACGCACAAACACACAAACACACATAAACAGAGATGAACAACACGGACCCAATTAAGACCAAAGGTGACATCAGGTGCACCGGTAAGTTTTGTAAATCGTCCAAGATATGCTGTTATGTGTGTATGATTACTATATTCAAAGAAAACTACTTCAGATAACCTATTTATTACACCAGGTATTATACTAACCAAAATATAACCAGTATTTATACTAATGGATTCCTTCCACCCACCACTTGTATTCAAAATAATTATGTTTTTATAAATTGGCAACAAATGTAATTCTATGAAATTTTTATATCTTTTTTTTTATTTTGACAAAAGTTAATTAGCATTTTTCTTGATGGAACGGCATTCCATCGTTCAATACCCTTGACATTCTTTTGAAACCTCAAACCCACAGTTACGGCTTGGACAATATTAATCTCACCAATACTGTACACAATACAAAAAGAGTGACATCAAAATTAATTTGAAAGATTAATTTATTCTGCGTATCTCGACATTCCACAATAAAGATATAAGAAATATTGTTTTCAGTGAAATGGTTATTGCAACATATTGAAATGATGACGGAAGGGGGAAATGCCTTGTTTAATTACAGTCCGGTTCGACACCTGATACCTTGTGAACCGATATGCAATGTTAGCCATAAAAATGATATATTTCCTCAAAGTTCTCTGCGTATCCCAGAACAATATTTGGAAGTCTATCTTGCCAATAAGGCTAGCAATTGTACATTGTATTCAGGGATTGAAAGCATCAGGATTAAGCTGTGTTGCATCTCTGAAAATAATAGGTCATGTTAGATAATTCTACAATGAATCTCACTGCCGAAAACAAAAATAAGATGAGACGACTAACTGGTAACATGTAATGCGGATTATAAACTTGACGATTAAAGGCTGATTAGGTCACATGTAAACAACAATAAGTCAGACCTGACAGATAAGAAATAGCGACTAACTGGTGGATGTGGTCACATGTAAAAGTGTTGACTGAATGTTAGATCTGATGACATGCAAACAACAATTAGTAAAACATAAAGACTGAATGTTAGTTCTGGTCACCTGCAAAACCTCAAGTATAAGACGTGATGACTGAATTTTAGAACTGGTTACATGTATAAGGGAATAAGTCAAACTATAGAGATAAGGCGTGACAACTAACTTGAAGTTCTTGTCACATGTAAACAACAATAAGTTAAACCTTGGAGATAAGACATGACAACTTATTCGGATATCTGGTCACATGTAAACAACAGTAAGTCAAACTTGATGGACAGCTAACTGATATGTCTGATCAGATGGAAACAAAAATTAGTCAAGTATGCGAGATCAGACGTAACAACTAAATGATAGATCTGTACACATGTTAAACACAATAAGTCATAAATGGGGAATAAGATGCGCCGACTAATTGGTAGATCTGTTGATCAATAATTTACACCTGATAAAATAAACCTGACGGCTCAATGGTAAATCTGGTCACATGTTAACACCTGTCAGTCAAACTTGAATGAAAATACGTGACAGCTTAATGGTAGATCTGGTCAAACGTAAACAAACAAAATAGTCAGGTATGAAAGATAAGACGTGACGACTAAATTATAGATCTGGTCACACGTAAAACACAATGAGTCGTTCATGAGGGATCAGATGTGCCGACTTAGCGGTAGATCTGATGTAAATAACTGTGAGTCAAATTTGAAAATAGACGTAACGACTATATGGTAAAGCTAGTCACATGTAAAGAACAATATGTCAACCTGAGGGACAAAACATGACCATTAAAATATCGACATTTCGTTTGGTTTTATGCATTTTAGCATTTTTTGAAATTATGGATTTCCTTTGTTTGGGTTCTAGTGCTGCTGATGAGGAATAAATTTCCGAAATGGCCATACAGCTCATTAAAATTATTGCAGTTGGAGTTAACATATGTGTTATGGTCTCATGTTCATTTACTCCATATCCTTTCATGAAATGGACACATGTAAACATCAATAAGTCAAATTTGAAGAATAAGGCGCGACAACTAAACGGTATATCTGGTCAAATGTAAACAGAATAAGTCTAACTCAAACTTGTAGGATAAAATGTTACCACTAAACGGTAATGTGGTCAAATGTAAACAACAATAAGCCAAACCTGATCGATAAGACGCGACAACTTAATGTAAGATCTGGTCACATGTTAGCAAAACGCCAATTAGTTACGACATCTTTTTTTAAACAGGTAGGAGGTTGAAATTGCACTTTCAAATGATGTAAAACATACTATTCACATATTGTGTCCAACCCTAAATCATATTGAATTTTATACCTTCTCATTTATGCCCTGCTGTTTATACTATAACATTTTTGATCAATATAATTATTCACTCAATTAATTAGTTTATAATCAACTGTTCACTTTTAGTATAAGTATTAGACGGCATTGTTTCAGGGGAAGATACCTATTGAATCAAACATCAGATAAGACTTGAAAAATGATTTCCGTGAACTGTTTGACCATGACTTAATATTTGTATTTTAAAAAGTTATGCGGTGCTACAAATCTGACGTCAAATACTTGATTCTTTTAGAAGGGGGTGGAGTGTGTAAATATACATATGGCTATATATATATAAATAAATAACTAAATACCGAAGTAACTGTGAATTTAGTTCCTGTATATGCGCAGTTCAACACTTATGTCTCGTCAGTGCAGATAAAATCTATACGTTTGGAAGGCCGAAACTCAAAAATGTTTAATAACTAATTGAGAACAAATTAAACAATTATTCATAGATTCTTGTGGCTGTCTGTGATTGCTATGGATTCAAATATTAATACTGACGTTTAGATTTCCCATCAGTTATAGCTTTGGTTCGACGCTTCAGACGTAATACAACCAGTAAACTTATCCAAGCAAAACTTCTTTTTTTCATAAAACACAAAGCACGCATTTCAAGTGGACATCCATTTATTCAGGCTGTTTGAGTAGACATTGTTTACATTTCTATAATGGATTTCAAACTTAATCCTGAGGGTCCTAATCGTGACCACCAAAATAAAAAAAAATAGATAAAAAAGCAGATATCATTGTATATTTAGTCTTTGCATATAGCCATTTTGCCCACTTACGTTTCTTCAGTACTGATCAAGTAAAAATATTTGGAAGACCATAAACACAAAATTCGTAAAATCTGATGGAGCCGACATGACCAAATCGATAAAAATTGAGAGTTACAATGAACTAAGGACTGAGCTATGCAAGAGGGAGATACTCCTAAGTTTTAAGGAGAGTTTTGGAAATTTAGATATTCCACGTTTCAAGATACAATCCGCTTTCGGGTCAGCTCGAAGTACTATTTACTGGGTTGGTGATTACCTTCTGGGAATAATAATCCCTAAGCCGAGGTATTAGCCAAGTGGCAATAAATAACAACAGACCAAAGTTATAGTAAATTTAGTTTCTGCATATGGTCATTTCTCCAACTTATGGCTCTTCACTGCATATCAAATCAAATATAAAAGAATCGTAAGTGTGTAATATTGATTATATTACTTAAACAAGATCAAGAGAAAAAAGTCAAAAGAAAACACATGTAAAAGTATAATGTCTGCAATGGTCTTTTCAAACATTGTAATTTCAATGATACCATTGTCGAGTAACGAATATCTGTAGAAAATAACCTATCCACATTGCATACCTTAGCTTTCTGTTTGATTTAGAAATGAAATAATAAAGTCTGTCTACCGGTAATAAATAAATTCCTTCAAACTGATGGGGCTTATTGTACTATTTTTTTTTAATAAGTAATGAAAGATATGTCAGTCACCAAAACATTCCTATTTGGTTTTGTTACGATAAACATACCATTCAATATAAGGGAATGTTAAATCGTCCAAGCAAAATTGTCTTGGTGGAGTTTCCTGAAAATTGCTAACGAGTGCTATCCCCAGAAGTAGTGATTAGCATTTATTTACCGGACCAAATTTCAACATATTAAAATGAACAATTAATGGAAGTCGATCTAAAATTTCAAAATGATGCATCTCTGGCCTTTTTACGAATAACAAAATACCGAATTCACTGTTAATTTATTTTCTGCATATGCGCATTTTGACAACTTATGTCTCATCAGTGCAGATGTACGAGTAATTCTTCTAAGTTTACTTTCAAAAGCATCTCTTGGCAAAATGTTTTCATCTTCATCTTTTTTTAATTTTTTTGTGATATAAAGCTTAGTTAAAATTGTTAAAGTTGCAAAAAGTCATGACAAATTTTACATTTTTATCAAAAATATTCATGTATTTGACTACAACAGCGCTTATATCACAAGGTCTGCATTATAAGCTTATCATTCGTATGCCATCGATCAAATTTACAGGCACAAATGATTAAAGAAAACAAATATTCGGTCGAATTGCAGTACCTTAAATTTTAGGCAATTGTTTACATTAAGACTCCTAGTATCCTTGATCGTCATGGTTTTGTGTGGAATTTGCTTATTAACACAATATGTAGCCTTTAATGGAATCCTACTACAATACAATATTTTGTCATTCCCTTATGCTGTAATGTTATATACGTCATTTGATATCGATATTGAAATGATTTCATATCAAAAAAATTCCGATAAGTTGCTTATGATTTTGATTTTCAAGGGAAGAAATTAAATGATATACGACAAATTCTGGGAGAATGAATGAACCGTAATAGAATGAAAAAAAATATTTAAAAGATATTGTCCTATTTTATGTATTTGAATTAAGTTCTTTTGAGATATTGATACATGTAGGTGTAACTAAATACTCTACTTCATACTTTTTTTCGTACACGAATTTTTTCTGAATATTTTCTTAACACAAAAAGGCCGTTTTGTAGCTTTTCTTGTACCTAGAAAATAACTATTACATTCTTTGTCGAAAGTAAATTGGAAAGCTTTTCAATATGACCTAACAAATTTATAAACGAAGCTGTTGAAATTTAGTGTGACATTTTAGATATTCATTTAACAACTATTTTACTACACGATTTCTTGTAAAAGTTTTTGATTGATCTCTGTAATAGGTATGAAGAACTTGTTCTTATTAGGCAATCGGCAATGCATTATGGGTATATAGATATATGTTAAAAGAGGAATAGCTTTAACAAATTTATGGTTTGTTTCCATTGATTTATTCACTTTTTTACCTTTTTAGGGCCATTTAAGGCTTGCTATAATGTGTGAGGTTCCTCACTGTGTTGAAAACCGTACGGTGGCCCTAGATGCTTTGTTTTGGGTCGTTTTAACCTGGATATGGGATGTTGTCTCCTTGACATTTACTGCTTTTTTTTCATATGAATTATTAATGGGAAGGCTGACTTTAGAAGAAACATGGTTAAAAATGTCTTCTTTATGTTTTCATCGAAACTCAGAGGGTTCAAGGAAGTTTCATTTTTGATTTTTTTAAACATGATATCCGTGTTAATTCATTTTTGTAGGAAAAAAATAATATGTTTAAACACAAAGCAAAGTGTTTTCAAATGTAAAACAAATTTAAAAAAAAAAAAAAAAAAAATACTGGCACAAATACAAGTTCTTGTGCAATAACAATGTATCTTGATTTTGTTGATAAAATGCAATCGACGGGGTGTAATGCTTAAAGGCTGCGGAGGATGTTAAAACTTGCTTCCTTATTCTGTTTATTAAAGACATTAGATGGAATATAATGCTTAAAGCTTACGATAGATATCTTCAATATTATTATTTTGCGACGTTTTGGTTTCCTTATCAGCAATATGCAACACTTAAAAATCTACATCATTTCGTCTTGGGTGACATTACAAGCCAACAAGAACTTCATTCTTTCTATATACCTAGTTTCCTTTTTAAGATGATAAATGTGACTTTCTTGGGGTGATTAATTGTTTGTTATAATTATGAGGTTTGTACATTTTGCTACTTCATTTGTGAATAGCTAAAATTTTCCATTTTTGTTATATTTATTTGAAAGTTTAACTTTAAAATAAAATTGAAAAAAAAAAAATAATGTATGATATGATACAACAACACCTCATCTCTTTAAATAACAAAAAAGATTGCTTAATAAACAGCAAGTAATGGAATATGTCATACTTTATCTTTATTTTTGTTTACTGCTAAATAGTATTATACCTTCTTTAAGTAAGTTCCATAATAGTAAACAGTTTATTTTCGCATGGTTTTTTTTAAAGAAATCGCTTTGACTGTACTATGGGTAATAGTAAGCACTGCTGCGAAAACAATTGATTTCTTACTTCAATCATTATAAAATATCGCGAGTGGGAGGCAGGGTTTTTGGCATTATCAGAAAGTTAGATGGGACTTATCCGCGTGATCACTTGTGACCTTTAAGTTAATAATCATCATTTAAGGTTGCGTAAAAAGACTGTCGTCTGGTACAGGTTAATGATATGAGCTTCTGAAATTGGCAATACAATATTGATGCCGACTTCTCATACCGTATAAGTGGTTATTTTCGAGAGAAGTTAATTTTCGCTTTATTCGCGACCATTCTGAAGTCGCAAAGATTGAATACCGCGAAATATAATTTATAGGAAATGATGAACAATCGCGAAAATTTGAGTCCCGCTAAAAATAAAATCAAGCAATTCTAAAAGAAATCGCGAAATTTGCGTCCCGCGAAAATAACTACTTATACGGTACTGTGGAGCATTTTGAACAAGCAAACACTATTTGGTAATGTAATTACTCAAATGATCAGCAGTCAGTATTATAACAATATTTATGTTTTGTTTTACATTCACTTTGGAAAACGTAAGTGAGAAATGAACCGTCAGTCCAAAACAGACAATCCAATGACAATGGCACCGTCAAAAAAAAAAAAAATAAATAAACAAGGACACAGCATGAGCACGGCACAGAAAAGAAAATGAAGACACATACACATACAAACATTAACAACACGGACCAAGGTGATAGAAAATAGTGCACTCTACTTCGGGTCGTACACCCTGGCTACTATTTTTGCATTGTCAAAACATTAACATAACTATTTTTCACTACAGACAAATAGGTAGTGCCGTACTTATTTTTCCCATAGGCGACAATTGTAAAACAGAGCCCAAAGCTAAGGTAGGGAGTTCTTAACCTAGTACAATAAACTCAAAGTTTTCATTAAATGACAAGTAAACCTTGCCACTATTCATGACATAATTAACTCACCAAAAGATATATTTTTATCTAGCGGGGCAAAAAAGTACATGCCAATGATTCACCTATTTCTGGCTTCTATTTTTTTCATAATAATTATTGAAGATTAAATTAAGTATTTTAATCCTGTTTGTAAATTAAATTAAATAGTCTATTATAATCAACATTATAGCCACACTATACGTAGACTTTACATCGTCGATAATTTTTATTTCAAAATCTGAACTTTACTCGTTTTGCATAATTTGCGAACAAATTTCTCCCTTTATGGCGATAAGCTTTTTTTAATACAGATATTAAAACGAATCATTGTGAAAAGCAAGATCAAGTACTATTAGACACATTTCAACCAAAATAATGCCAATTGAATGAATCCATTACATGTAATAGTCTAGACTTGTTGGGCATACCAATCAGCACTATTTCCCCATTCCTTAACCATTTTTTAATCTTTTGACTTATTTTCTTCTATAAATCAGTTAAATTCATAACACTTGGTGCTATAAAAGCAGATTAAATAATAACAAAATGCAAATTATATAATTTCTCATTCCAGCGCATAGGTAGAGGGGTATTAAATATATATCATAGGTGACAATAGTTAAATAACAAATTTACTGATATAAAACAAGATTCTAAACTGAAGCCATATCTAGTGCTTAAAAAATTATTCGAAGAATAAATGAGAAATGAGAAATATATTGATGATTAATTCCTTTTCGAACTATACTAAGTCAAATATACGCACTGTGGTCACATTTCAAATTTAGCGTCATTTGAAAGTAAGTGAGAACCGAACCGTCGGTCTGAAAAGAACAATCTTAGGACCAGGGCAACGACGAGAAAACAAAGAAACAAAGACATAACATGAGCACGGCACAGAAAAGAAAATAAAAATCAAGAAACTCATTCAAAAATGCTCCTAAAATCTATTTTTCTTACTTAAGAAACCTAATTCACTCACTAGTGTTGAAATATTATATGACTAAAATTTCAACAACATAAAACAATCATATTTTACCTTTGGTCTTCACTGTAAACTGATTGTAGGGTACACAAAATGTTAAACTGGTTCCCATGAAATAATTAGCACCATGCTACCTATATAATTGATCGAGGCACATACCTGATTGTTTTTAGCATTTAAATTTGATCCTGATTTTATGAGAATTTCTGTTACTGCTGCATTTTCGTTGTAATGTGCTGCATCATGCAGTGGTGTGTTTCCCTGAAATATAAACATTTTGTTATTTAATTCAGTCATGAGTGTTATGCATTTCCTATCAACAGATATGTAAGTTAATTAATTAAATTTACTTGTATCAAACTCTTCTTGTCAGTCAGAGAAAACTTAAATGTTCTTATTTTTCTACAAAACAAGATTTACAGAATCAACAAAAATATACCGAGCAATAAACATTGCATTTAACTTAAATAACGAAAGACTACATAAAGTTGCAGATAAAATCAATTTTTGAAATTGTTTTATTGTTAAAGTTCAAATTATTGTCAATCTTATATATAGAACTAGACTTTGATATTGATTTAAAAAGACAATTGTAAAACAACGAGTTACGAGTGGAATAAACAATGACTCTTTTGTATCCGATCAGTTGCTATTTAATAATTTATGTGAACACAATTATTGTAAAAAATGGTTCAAACGAGAAAGTGCAGACAAGCATGCTCCAAAATTGTTTAAAAAACGATAAAATTATTACGAACGTCACCAACAGAATAAAATTTTATTAAGATAATTATGTTGAGTCACCCCTAAGCTGTCTGTAAATAGAATTAAGTCAAAATTGAATGATCTTGGTAAAAAATATGTGTTTGTACCTGTTGACAAGACTTCTAACAACGTTGCTATTGTCTGAAAGAAATACTACATTGATGTCCAACAAAAGGAACTTGACAAGTCAGACACGTTCAAACGTACCAATTGGGACGAAAAAAAGTTAACCAAACAGTATGTTAAGGATACAGAAATGTTTTAAAGTTCCACCTAAAGATAACATCTTACCTACCATGTACTGGATCCCTAAGCTTCACAAAAATCCCTTGGAACATCGTTTTATTTCAGCATGTAGTAAGTGGTCTACTACTAATTCATCCATGCATTTAACTAGTTCACGTACTTGTATAAAGGAGTTTGTTATTAAATAATGTGAAAAAGCTTATCAAAACTCTGGTGTAAAAACTTTTGGAGTGTAAAAAATTTATTGAAGTTTTAGATAAACTACAATCTATTCAAAGACCAGTCTCATCTATCGACAGCTATGATTTTTCTACACTTTATACTACCCTTTCAGATAATTTGATTAAATCCAAATTTGGACAACTTATTAAATGGTCTTTTAAATTTTCTGGTCTGCAGTTCATTAACTCAAATAAAAAGCAAGGATTCTTCTCTAATATTACCCATAATAATCATCGTTAATGGACATGTGATAATATGATTAATGTTCTCAATATTTTTGTTCGTTTTGGCAACAGTATTTATCAACAGATCACAGGTACTCCCATGGGTACAAATTGTGCACCTCTCATTGCAGATCTTTTCTTTTTCTGTTACGAACGAGATTTCAAGAAAAAACTTCAAAACGGAACCATACTAACAGTGATTACCTTTTTACTATTTTCAATGATAACAGCAGATATATATTGTAGATATCCTTTCTATTGGTAATCCCCAGTTTTTAGATTATATAGACATTATTAACCCACAACAACTGAAATTAAATAAAGCTTACAATGATTCCAAATGTTGCCCTTTTCTGGACCTGAATATCATTATATCATATGATTAAAGGGATGATTTTGATTTCACTATTACTAATTTCCCTTTTCTTGACGGCGACATTCCCCTTGTTCCATACTTCGGGGTGTATATTTCTCAACTGGTACGATTCGCATGAGTTTGTTCTACTCTTGATAATTTCAATGAACGTAACCGTACTATCACAGCGAAACTTTTACAACAGGGTTACAGATTTCATTTTACAGATTTAGTTGTTGAATACATTTAAGAAGTTTTGTAATAAATATGAACATGTTATACCTAAATATGGCGTTACTCCTAAACAACGTATTACTATGGGTATTTCTAGTCCTCGTTTTGTTGTTGAAAACGCCAGAAATTGACTAAAAATTCCAGAAAGCTGGGACGTAACTTACATTCTTTACGTAATAGGGGATATCGGCAAGATATTCTGCATGCATCCGTTGAATTAGCTTTGAGACCCAGTGACCTGAAAATTTTGCACACATACTGGCCTCTCACTGATACTGTCGATGTCTACTGAAATTTATGATAATTCTTGGACAAACCCCTCGGGAAGTTTTGTGTTTAATTTTCTCTCCGTAATGCGACAGTGTTCTGCCAGCAGACTAGGCTCCTTGAGCTAGCCGGCAGTTTAGCGGCGAGCACCCCTTGAACCATCTATCAAAATTACATAATCTTCTTTTTCCTTCCTTTCGAGATTGTGGTCATGGAGTAAGTAGTCTACCTGTATTAGGTTTTATTTGTATGTTTTATATTATAGGGAAACGGGACGGATACAGGTGGGGTTTGGGTACCCATAAACCAATTTAACCCTACCGCTGGCTTTTGCCAGTGCCGGTACCAAGTATGGCTGTCCCGAGTTCCTATCGGTGTATACTTTTGTCTTTTGTCTTAAACGTTTTTTTTTCTTGTGTAGTTCCCTTGGAAATTGTTGCGTGTTATTATAATTTTCAGCCATTGTAGGTGTTTCCTGTTATTCATTTTTTAACATAGGATAACATATACCAGAAAAAAACGGTTTGTAGTATCTAGAAGATAAGTCATATGTGATAAAGATACGAGAAAACGTGTTTTCACCCTCTGCCGCCATCTTTTCACTTAGTAATTAGAAAGGGGTTTGTCGGTTATAAAGTAATGAGAAATGCTCACATAGGGCAATGAATGATAATAAAGAATTCTTGTAACATGAATTTCTCAATTCCGTAGACAAATAAAAAATGTCATAAATAAATTGATGCAAAAAATCGTGAATACATTCAGTCAGTTTTGCTCTGGACCATCGAATTATATTACAGCTTTACTATCACAGGGAAATTTGAAAAGTTGACATATTCGGATTGGATGCTGTTTGTTTCCATTGATTTTTTCACTTTTTGTCGGGCATTTTGAAAAACTTGGATTAGCTGGACATGGTCATACCAAGTTATTAAGAAAATTGCAGATCTTATATACAAATACAAACAAAACCTTTGATTAGCTGGACAGGGCCATATCAAGTTATTAAGAAAATTACAGATCTTATATACAAAATACAAAAAAATGAGAAATCAAAATATGTAATTGTACATGTAGATCACCTGAAACCATATTCATATGAAACGGAACTTTGGAATTGGAAAAAATCGATAGAAAAATACAAATGAGTGAAAAATTGCTCGAAAACGTTCCGTTAGACTCTAACAGTGAAAATTCACAGACAACAGACGCAGAGTAAAGTGCATTTGGAAATTTTGCTTCTGGATAAAGCAAATAATAAATGGTTTTTACTGTCAGGTAAAACATCCATTGAAAAGTTAATTACGTTAAAAAGAATAAGTAATGGTTTACATGTCAAGTGGAAAGATAGAGAACTTATCAATTCTTAAAATAAGTAGGTGCGAAATCAAACCCCATACAAACCAGTAAAGAATTGAATTAACAGTAATAAAAAAGGCAAGAATCCAGAAACAATAATTGAACACAAAATTATGATAATTACCTAAAAAAGGTCAAACAGGAACTTCAAAACAATAATAAATCAAACAATGAAAAATCGAAAGAAAACAAGAGAAATATATTCTTATCGAAGGGATAGAGATAATTGTTGGAATAAAGGGTTAGTTATACCACGTGATATGTGGTAACCTGTTCAAAGATGGCAATGATAAACAGTGATGTATCCCGTTACAGATCTATGTACCTCAGCCCAACATTTGGAAGTAAATCTGATCCACACTGTTAGCAATTGTGAATCGCATTAAGGGATTGAAAACATCAATAGGAGCATGGCATCTTTGAAAATCACACGTCATGCTAGAAAATTATACAATGAAGGTCATTGCATTAAGACGTGACGACTAATTTTAAGATTTAGTATTATGGTTAAGACCTGACAACGAAATGATGCATCTTGTAAAATTGCCGCCATGGCAGATCTCAGTTTAACATTGGATCCTTTGAGTAAACAACACAATGTCCTATCCTGACAGATAAGACGTAACGACTGGAAATTAGATCTTTTTACATATAAGCAACACTAAGACAGACCTGAATGATAAGACGTAGCAACTTAGTGGTATATCTGATTATATATCAAAAAGAAAGGAAATTGGTATATCTTGTCATATGTAAACAACAATAAGTCAAACCTGAGGAATAAGACGTGTTGTGTAAATGGTGGATCTGGTCACATGTTAATAACAACTACGGTAGTTTGTTAGAAAGAACAACATGTCAAACCTCAAGCATACGACGAGGCAAATGAAAGGCAGATTTTGGTCGCATTTATATTACAACAACTTAAAACTGAGGGATAATATGTGATTAATAAATGGTAGATCTGGTCAATGTTAGCAAATATATGCTAAATCTTATGGATACGACTTAAATGGTAGATTAAGTCACATTTACAGGAGAATAAGTCAAACTAGAGGGAAAAGACATGACGGCTATACGGCATATCTTGTCACATGTAAACATCAGTAGACCAAATCTGAGGAATAAGACGTGACGACCTGCTAACATGTAAAAAAAACGTCAGTTAGTTATACCCCTTACATTTAATAGTTTGAAATCGGTAGTAGAATACCGAAGGAACAAAGGAGTGAAATTTACAAAAATCGAAGTCCAAAGGTATGGTCAAACCGAGAACATAGAAAATAATGACGCCAGACACAAAACAACGACGCTCGACAGACACAAAGCACAGAAACAGAAATCACAACATTCAAAACGAAGCACTCAAAGTGTGAACTCCAGTGAAACTGGGAGTAACATCAGGTGCTCCGGAAGGGTAAGCATGTCCTGCTCTGTTAACAGCAACCGTCACACAGTAAATGAGGAAAATATGTTTTCGAAAGATCTGCTAGGTAGCTGATCGGTTATTGTCATTTGCTAACCTTGAAACAAAATGAATTAAAAATCATGGTACTTGTTACTTCTCTAACCCTGAAACAGTACCAAGTTAAATTTTGGAAAGCTTTTGTAATAATTATTAATCAGTATACAAACATGGACAAGGACAGATCGGTACCATATACATAATTTACAAAGACAAATCTAAAATATTACAAGACAACACAAAAACTAAAGCACTCACAGTGCGAACTCCAATAAAAGCCGAGAGCGACATCAGGTGGTCCGGAAGGGTGAGCATGTCCTGCTCTCTTAACAGCACCCGTCACACTGTAAGTTGGTCAATCCAGGAAAATGTCAAAGTCGGTAGTCTAATCCGGGAAGACATAAATCTTGCTGAAAATGTCCACTTTCATTTGGGACACTGACACGTCATATCTTTCGATGATGTAATGGTGAAGGCCATAGAACTTATTGAGGGATGAAATTAACATAGGTTGAACAAATCCCTGATTAAGCAGATTTTGGGACAGTGTTTTTACTCAGTTCAAAAAATCACTGTACAAACTACACGCTCGACAGTAGCGAATCAACTGTGAAATGCACACTCCATAGACTGGAGAGGTAGGTATATTGCTGCTAAGAAAGGGAAAATTCACAATGAGGAAATTAAAATCCTCACGCTTATCATACAGCTTAGACTTCAAACGTCCATCTTCGTCAATATACAATAACATATCCAGGTTCGAAGCTGAAGTACAGTACTGTGCAACGTAGCCCTTACAGAAAAAACGATCCGTCAGCCGTCATCCGTTCGTCAGGGAGCAGTCAGCGGTCAGTCAGCGATCAGTCAATTAACGTGACGACTTGATATTCGTCCAACCCGTCAATTGACGCGAAACGTGACGGGTGACGTGAACCACATTCGTCCAACTCGCGTCCAGCGTCACGTGATATCTTGGGTTAAAGATTTTACGAAATAAAAGATTCGTTTCACCCAGTGCATACACGATCGGTACAACATCGCAACAGATCAATCTTTTTACTATTAACTTGGACTAATATTAGTCCCAGCTATTAATAAATAATTGATTATCATATTTTTCTATTTTCATTGAGTCTTTAATAAAATAAAGTTCGAAGGAACTGCTGCATTGACGGGTGTTATTCATCAAAATTTTCCATTTTCATGGAGTTTAAAACAAAATAATTTGTGCAAAGGGAAAATTTCGCTCTGACCGGTGCATTTGTAATGACTTAAAGTTTTACAAGTCAGTTTTAATTATTTATACTTAGTTATATTGGAATTTAAAACACCAATGTGTATAAGAAAAGTTTTGCGCTGACTGGTAGATTTGCAATGACTCAAATGAAGGTTTATATATTATTGTTTTTTTTACCAAAATTGTTCATTTTAAAGGAATTTTGAACAAAATAATGTATAAAAGAAAAGTTTTGTGCTTAACAGTGCATTTGTTATGACTAAAATAAAAAATTCCTAAGTGATCTTTCATTATCATGGAATGTTGAACAAAATACTGTGCAAACGGAAAGTTTCGCACTGACCGATGTAAATGTCATGACAAAAATGAACATTTGCAAGTGATCTTTTATCACATTTTTTTTGATTTTCATAGAATTTTTAGCAAAACAATTTGTAAAAGGAAAGTTTCACACTGACCGGTATATATGTAAGGACTAAAATAATGATTCATAAGCAATTTTTTATCACATTCTTTCATTTTCATGGAATTTTTAACAAAATAACGTGTAAAAAGAAAGTTTCGCATTGACTGGTATATATGTAAGGACTTACATAACGATTCATAAGTATTTTTTTATCACATTTTTTTTCATTTTCATGGAATTTTTAGCAAAATAATGTGTAAAAGGAAAGTTTCCCACTGACCGGTATATATGTAAGGACTAAAATAAAGATTCATAAGTAATTTTTTATCACATTTTTTCATTTTCATGGAATTTTTAGCAAAATAATGTGTAAAAGGAAAGTTTCGCACTGACCGGTGTATTTGTAATGACTAAAATAAAGATTCATTAGTAATTTTTATCAGATTGTTTCATTTTCATGGAATTTTTAGCAAAATAATGTGTCAAAGGAAAGTTTCGCACTGACCGGTATATATGTAAGGACTAAAATTAAGATTCATAAGTAATTTTTTATCACATTTTTTTCATTTTCATGGAATTCTTTGCAAAAAAATTTGTAAAAGGAAAGTTTTGCACTGACCGGTATATATGTAAGGACTAAAATAAAGATTCATAAGTAATTTTTTATCACATTTTTTCATTTTCATGGAATCTTTAACAAAAAATATGTGTAAAAGGAAAGTTTCGCACTGACCGGTGTATCTGTAATGACTAAAATAAAGATTCAGAAGTAATTTTTTATCACATTTTTTCATTTTCATGGAATTTTTAGCAAAATAATGTGTAAAAGGAAAGTTTCGCACTGACCGGTGTATCTGTAATGACTAAAATAAAGATTCATTAGTAATTTTTATCACATTTTTTTATTTACATGGAATATTTAGCAAAATAATGCGTAAAAGGAAAGTTTTGCACTGACCAGTGTATATGTAATGCTTAAAATAAAGATTCATAAGTAATTTTTTATCACATTTTTTCATTTTAATGGAATTTTAAAGAAAATTCTGTACAAAAGGAAAGTTTCGCACTGACCGTTGTATATGTAAGGACTAAAATTAAGATTCAAAAGTAATTTTTTATCACATTTTTTTCATTTTCATGGAATGTTTAGCAAAATAATGTGTAAAAGGAGAGTTTTGCACTGACCGGTATATATGTAAGGACTAAAATGAAGATTCATAAGTAATTTTTTATCACATTTTTTCGATTTCATGGAATCTTTAACAAAATAATGTGTAAAAGGAAAGTTTCGCACTGACCGGTATATATGTAATGACTAAAATGAAGATTCAGAAGTAATTTTTTATCACATTTTTTTCATTTTCATGGAATTTTTTGCAAAATAATGTGTAAAAGGAAAGTTTCGCACTGACCGGTGTATATGTAATGACTAAAATAAAGATTCATAAGTAATTTTTTATCACATTTTTTCATTTTAATGAAATTTTTAAGAAAATAATGTGCAAATGGAAAGTTTTGCACTGACCGGTATATATGTAAGGACTAAAATGAAGATTCATAAGACGTAATCTTTTATCGCATTTTTTTCATTTTCATGGAATCTTTAACAAAATAATGTGTAAAAGTAAGTTTCGCACAGACCGGTATATATGTAAGGTCTAAAATAAAGATTCAGAAGAAATTTTTTATCAATTTTTTCATTTTCATGGAATTTTTAGCAAAATAAAGTGTAAAAGGAAAGTTTTCACACTGACCTGTGTATATGTAATGACTAAAATAAAGATTCATTAGTAATTTTTATCACATTTTTTTATTTTCATGGAATTTTTAGCAAAATAATGTGTAAAAGGAAAGTTTCGCACGGACTGATGTATATGTAATGACTAAAATAAAGATTCATAAGTAATTTTTTATCACATTTTTTCATTTTAATGGAATTTTTAAGAAAATAATGTGTAAAAGGAAAGTTTCGCACTGACCGTTGTATATGTAACAACTAAAATTATGATTCGTAAGCTATTTTTTATCACATTTTATGGGATTTTGAACAAAAAAATTTGTCAAAGGAAAGTTTCCTTCTGACCAGTCCATTTGCAAAGACAAAAATGATTGTTTGATAAAAAATGATCGATATTATCATTTTCTTTGTTTTCGTGGAGTTCTTAACAAAATAAAGGAAATTCAACTATTGATTTTTAATTAATATATTCTTTTTATGAATCAAATAAAAGTATTTGACTGTTCCCAGTCACTGTCAATGAAAATTTAGTATGAAAACTTTATCACGATTGAATACGTTTCGTTTCATTGGAAAATTTCAATTATCTATTAATCTATTGATTATTTTGCATATCATTAAATGACAAGTCCTCTCTCGTCAATTGACGAGTACCTGGACGTAAACTGTTATGGACGTGAAACGATTCGTCCCGTCCCGCCCCGTCACGTTCCCGTCAGCGATCCGTTCACGTCCCGTCAGCAATCCGTTTCGCGTTCGTCAAACGGTAAGGGCTACGTTGCACAGTACTGTATNCTGGATAGTGATTATTGATATTCAACGTCGAGAGGATATAGTAACTTCTATATTCGCCTCTATCTGATTACTCCCTGATGATACAGTCACCATTTAATTTTAGAAAATAAACAACCTTTAAAAATACTTCAAACCATCCATTTTTTCTTTGTTTTGATCGCGGCACATGCCTCATTGTTTTCTGTATTAATATTTGATCCTGATATGAAACAATTCTGTTACTGAGGCATTACTGTTGCCTGATGTTTCCTATGAAGTGGTGCGTCTCCTTGACACATCAACATTCTGTTATTAAATTCAGTCATTAGTATTATGCATCTCCTGTCAACATATATATCAATATTTTCAAAAAGTAAAATAACTAACTTTATTTGTATCACACTCAGAGAAAAGTCAAAATGTTCTTATTTATCTACAACACAAGATTAACCGAGTTGAAATCAGTCAACATAAATATGTCTAGCATACTAAATTGTATTCAAATAACAAAATGCCGAAGTTACTGTGAATCAAGACAATGAGATGACAATGAGATGACAAAAGACTACATACAAAATGTTGAAAATTTTTGCACAAAATACCAATATTATAAACATAATGCCTTTAGTTGAGGGTGTAATAACCACACGAAGAAAAAATTTCACATAAAGAATGCGATATTTCGTCTCTGGTGATATTTTTTCTTCGTGTGGTTATCTACCACTAAACTAAAGGCAGTGTACTTCTCATTATACTGAATGCTTTGATTTCATTTTGATGTAGAATAAAAATTGAAAATTATATAGTTGTATTTTAGTCAACAGCATACAAAGTGTAATATAAAAAAAAAACAACATCTGAAAACAATAACAGTTTTATAAGCATCAGAACATGGTGAAGTATTTTGAGAAGTATTAGTGATCAATAGAGAAAATGTTAACACTTCATCTCAAATGACAATGAAAAATGGGCATCTATCAAAACAGGCTCTTTGAGTAGGCATTGTTTATAATTCTATCTTCCACGGCATCTAATAGAGTTCAAACTCAATCCCTAGAGCCATGACTGCTAAAATCAGTATCATCAAAAAGAAAAAAAAATGCCAAAGTTACTGTGAATTCATTTCGACAACTTACGTCTTTTCAGTGGATATCAAATAAAAGTATTTGCAAGACCATAAACAAAAAAAAATCCTTTATTCTGATAGAGGGAATTCAAATGAAATCATTCAAGCACAACAAAAAGACAGCTAAGAACACAGCTATGCAGAGGAAGATACTCATAAGTTTTAACTAATAAAGAGAAAGTAAATATTGCAAATTTCCAGATACAATTGACTTTAAAGTCGGCACCAAGGTACTGACAAACTGGGTTGGTTAATACCCTGGGGGACTTACAGTCCATAAGCGTAAAATCGATCCAGTGGTGAAAAATAACAAATACCGAAGTTATAGTAAAATTGACTTTTGCCATTTCTACAGCTTATGTCTCTTCGGTGCTGATCAAATGAAAATATAAAACGAGCCAATGATTGCAAAATCGATGTTTGTCTATTAAATAGTAAATAATAGGAATGCTGTGAATATTGATAGACACTAAAATGACTCTTGAATTAATCAATGAATGACAGAAACTATACCTCTAGTACAGGATATGGCGTATCATGAAACCAAATTTTGCTGTTAATGGAGGAGATAACTAATAACAGCACAGCCATCAGATAAGGACCTAAGATAAGACACATTCAAATATTGTCAGTTAGAAAAAAGAATGACTGCTAGGGTAGGATATACATTTTCATTGAAAATATAAACAGAACTTTAAACAATAAACCATTACAATTAATAACATCAAATCTCCGTTTAACATAATCTTAAACAAGATCAAAGGAAAAATTAAGAAAACAACAAGTAGATATATAATGTCTGTAATGGTCTCTTCAAACATTGTAACCTCAATGATACTTCTGTAAAGCAACGAGTATCTGTACAAGAATAAGCTATCCTAATTGCATAATTAAGCTTTCTTAATGACTTAGAAATAAATCATAAAAATTGTCTACCGGTTTTAATGAATTCTTTTAAACTGGGGGAGATTTTTGTACTAATTTAGTTTTTTTTTTTAAAAAACGCATGATATGTCAGTCACAAAAACATGCGCATTTGGGTTACACAACATTCAATTTATAAGTGAAAGGAACATACTCTGGTTAAATCATCCAAACAAATTGTCTCAGTGGAGCTTTCCTGAAAACGTATTACGAGTGCGACCCCCGAGGGAGGTGTTTTTCAATTATTTACAAGACCATATTTAAACATATTGATATAAAAAAATAATGGATATCGACAAAAATGTCAAATAATGCTTGCTTTAAAAAAAATATTCCTCTGCCAATTGTTTTTATTCTCGTTTTGGTCATGTGTTTGGACTTCGATTTTTGTAAATTTCACTCCTTTGTTGCTTCGGTATTTTCTTGCCGTTGTTTCTCACCTTTTCTGAATGTTTATGTTTTTCAGTTGAAACAAATATTAAAATTGCACATTTCATGCACAATTCATTTATTATAAATATCTGTTATAAAATATGTTCATCGGAATGATATGGTCACATTTTAAGTGAATTCTGGCAACGCTATTCAGCTATCTGTAAAACAACGGTGTCAATGTCAAGGTCTTCAATTTGAAAATTTAAAAGTCTTATCATTCTCCGTCCATCAACTAAGTAAACATATAAAATCAATTAAGAAAACAAATGGAAGGTCGAGTTTCAGTGCCTTATTTAAGCAGTGATTTGCATTTAGAGATTTCTGACATTTTTACAAAAGGTACCTATCCAAGACGAATCATACGTGCTGTACGTAATTAGGATTTCTATTTTGATATGTGGTTTGTATTATCGACCCTGACTTGTTTGGTGTTAGCAAAAGATGAACAGCTTACATAAATGAATAATTTACCAAATGTGACATAACTATAAAACAAAGAATTCGCTCAGAAAATAAAATATTCTGTCACACTTCAGATATTATCCTGTACCATTTCGGTTTGGCCGAGTTAGTCTTACCTGATAGATCTTTAATTAATCTTTATTTTGTGCTTGCCTTTTGCAATTTTGTTACCCGAAATTAAATTTGAAAAAATTATATGAAGAGAGTTTAACTTAGGGAGCAGCCAGTCTATGTAGGGAATTCGCATTTATTGAATGTTTTGGGGCATAAACAAGTAGTTCATCTTGTGCTTGCATCTTTCATTTCCTAACAACTGTTTTTCGAGACATTTAAAACGACTTAGCTATTTACTTGACTTGGTAAGTGAGTTAAAGATCGAATTTGGATTTCGTTTTAATTTTTTGATTTCTACAAATGTGAAAACCTTAAGTATTCAAAATTTGTTGATTGATTGATTGATTGAATATTGTTTAACGTCTACTCAGCAATATATCAGCTATATCAAGACGAGAACAAGATAGTTACTAAATAATCACTTTGGGGTATGGGAAGGGCCATTGAACGGGAAATTCTGACTGCCACTGGATAGTAGGGTGAAATCAAAAAGGGCGTGGAGTTAAGCCTTATGCCGATCACCTATGGAACACTCAAAAACGAGCTTTATACAAGGGTTCTTTAACGTGCAGGAAGGGTGGCATTTCTTCCAACACGTTGATCCCAGTTTAAATCCCACCCGAAAAATGGGTTGTGTATTTATTCATCCCGCACAACCAAGGTACAAAATTTGTTGAAAAGAAATTTATACATATTTTGTATATACTATTACATATAACGTAGGTTTTTGATTATAGATCAAATCACGATCCTTTCCCCGATTTGATAATACGGATTTGATTTCCCCCAGAATTGACATGCTAATTGTGTAATTGGTGCCGTATACAAAGCACGGCATATTTACCCTTCCGAAGCACCTATCACTCCCGTTGTTTTTACTGTTCATACTGCGAGTGATTTAGCTTTTCAGTGTTATATTTATGACGGTGGTTTATTTTTGACTTTTCGTTTTTTTTAATTTTTATTATTTTTTTTTTATTTTTTATTTTTTTTTTATTATTATGTCGCCCTGACGTAGTTGGGACGACATACTGTTTATTGCCCGTTTCTTTATTATTATTATTATTATTATATCGTCCCTGACGTAGTCGGGACGACATATTGTTCTTTGCCCGTTTCTTTATTATTATTTTTATTATTATTCATTATTGTTTCTTTCTTCCACCTATTTTTGTAAGGTGATTTTCTCTGGGATGCTTCAACAGAACTCATTGATTCTTGGCACAAAGTTGGACCAGTATGAGAATGCATCATGTGCATGCATCATGTGCATGCATCACCAAAAATTTTTAAAATGGCCGCCATTTTCAAGTTGGCTGCCAAAATACGTTAAAATTTCAACGTTGTCCGATTTCAACGAACATTGATGTCTAGGTATATTTTGACGCGGCGAACAAGATGGAAGCATCGAATTGGTGCCAGGGGCGACATCAGCTATTGCTTGCAATTGCAAATCTAGTTATTATTCTATTTGGTCTTCCGACTTCTGCTGAACTCTTTTTTGCCGCGTCTCTAGACTTTGATTTATTTGTTCCTCCCTTATCACCTTATTTAAAAATTCGTTAAATTTGTATGAAATACCTACACATACAAAATCATGGAGAACTTTTGTATCAGAAAGGGATCAAATTTGGTAAATGCAGTTCTAAGGAACTTTGAAAAATAGAGGGGAGAAATTCCAAGTATTTCAGTCAGGATTGTTTGTTTAAGGTTTACTGGTAGTTCTTCATCTATCATTTTGTAGTCAGTACTTCGGTGCTGACCCGAAAGCCGATTTTATTTTGAACCGTACAGTATCTAAATTTTTGTAAATTCTGTTTAAAACTAAGAAGTATCTCCCTAATGCAAAGCTCTGTCCTTAGCTGATTTTGGCTTTACATTTAGATCTTATTCGTTATTTGTTCTCTATCAGTTTTTAAACATCTTTGAGTTGATGGTCTTCCAAACTTTTAGATATTATCTGCACTGATGAGACACAAGTTGTCTAAATGCGCATATGCAGAATTTAAATTCACAGTAACTTCAGTATTTAGTCATTTGCTTTTATCTCCATCTTTATATGTACATTCATATCTCTATTATGATATTCTTAAGGCGTCTATTCTGTTTGAATCTCATCAATCTTTCAAAATACTTAAAAATCATGAATTGGCTTCGGGTTCATCAATTATGACAGAACAAAGGGTTTATTTTTGAGAAGATTAAAAGGTAAAAGACCACGTTAAAAAAAATGTAATGGATTAAATCTGATGTCAAAACCCTTGGGGTTCACCACGGCTATGATATAGACGATAATATGATTTGGAAATCTAAGATTGACAAAATGAAAAAAATGTTTGCTAGGTCTGGAAAACTAGAAATTTTACATACCAAGGCAAGATATTAATTTTTATGAGCTTAGTTATTCCCTTTATCGGGTATGAAATCGATAAGCGAGGAATTCCTGAAATTTTCTTGAATGAAATTAACAATTTAAAACTGTCGAGGTCATTCGGGATAATAAAGTCACTCAAATTGACAAAAAGTATGTTGTTTAAATACATCAGTTGAGCACGGATATGATAAATAGTTTCAGTTTTACAAAAACTAGAAAAATTAAACGTATTTATGAAATTATACACTCCGAAGAAGAAGCTTGGATTGAATTGGACTAAACATGCTTATCCAGTTTGATAACCTGATTGGTAAAATAAATATTTAATGTCTTTGTTCAGACCTAAACTGGGTCAAAAAACAACGGCAGTAGAATACCGAAGGAACAAGGGAAGCGATGACTACAAAAATCGAAGTCCAAAGACATGGCAAAAACGGTAACAGATAAAAACAAAGACAAAACAAGGACGTGAGACAGCTACAATGCACGGAAATAAAAAGATAACATTAAGAACTAAGGCACTCATAGTGTGAACTCCCATGAAAACCGGGAGTGACATCAGGTGCTCCGGAAGGGTAAGCATGTCCTGCTTCGCTACCGGCACCCGTCACACTATCAGTGAGTCAATCCAGGGTTGTGTCAAATCCGGTTATGTCAAATCCGTGAAGACTAGGATCTATTTCTGAAAAAGTGAATTTTTTACCAAAATTTAACAAATATTCATTATTTGTCTTTTCAGAATTTAGAGCAAAATATAGACCAAATACTAGGGAAAGACTATTCAGTTCCCAGATATGTTGTAATAAAGCTATAAATTTCGATGGGAAACCCTTGTTTTTTTTTAAATCCCTTTTACCCATTGTAACCTTTGTTAATAAATACCTCGAAGCGACACGTATCACCTTGCATATTACACTGATTGAAATGAATATGATACATGTATTTGGCGTTTATGAAGGACCAATAAAGGGTCAGATATTGGCAACTATTGTTTAGAGTAAGCAAAATAGTTTATTTGGAAAACGAGAAATAAGATAAAACAGCAAATAAAAACTTCAATTTCAATGAACTAAAATGTCGCTTCCGTGAAGAACTCATAAACAACTTTAACTTTTCCATTAAGAATTATCAACTCCATTTATAAATCACATGTTCAGTAGCTTGAAGGCTTGCCCGACTATTTATTGTCTATTCTAAAAATATAATTTAGGTTAAAATACTTATTGGTCTATTAGTTTGGTTGTACGCATTTATGTGTGTAATTACTTATCAATTGAAAAAAAAAGAAAAAGAAAACATTTTTATATGGAGGTAGCAAATGTGTATGAATGTTTATGAATAATTGATATGTTTTTTAAAATATTTATATATACACAATTTGATAAACAGTGGACTTTTTTCCTCATCCAATTACCCCCAGATTGGACTAAGAGTGTAAACGGGGACCATTAGTATACATTCCTGATCCACTTATTAAGATGTAACAGAATATTTTTGAAAATAAAAGTATTGTAATGTCTAAAAAAATCTCATCTATCATTGTTTTGAAAAGTCTATACCAAATAAACTTTATTTACAAAACTTAAAGGAAAAAGGAAATAAACCAAAATAATAATTCATGATAATTAAAATCAATTGGACTTAGAAATTGGAATGTAAAAATGAATTTACATTTTTCTAAATCAGTTAACACGTCATATTCGGATGATAACAATTTCTGAAAAAGATTTTTTTTAAAACACAGAATTTCAGGAAAATAAAATCCAAGATTTATGTTCAAATCTCAATTTTAGGAACACTTAACTTAAACTTCATTGACTATTGAAATACACCAGCGTTAATTTTAACAGGGTAATGCATACAAGATGCAAGGTATCTTCGATCGTATTGGTTTCTTTATGGAATTTGATTATTAAGACATCCTTAAGCCCTTTATCCAAGTCTGCTAGAATTACATTATTATGTCAGGTTCCTATACTGTAATGTATGTCATACGTCATTTGATATAGTTATTGAAATGATTTTTATATTAAAAATATCCCCGAAAAGTGGCTCAGGTTTTTAACACTCTAGGGTTTAAACAAAAATGCTTTACCGCACTTACTTTGAGAATAAATGCACCGTAATGCAATATTTGAATATGATGAAAAAAATAATTCAAAAGACAATTTTTCAAAGAACCATAACAAGAAGTCATTGTTGGATCTATTTCTGAAAACTAAAATTTTATTAACGCAAAAATATCAGTTTTGTAATGTAAGTAAGAACCGATCCGTCAGTCTAAAACGAAAAATCCAGAGACAACAGTAACATCTAAAGAAACAAAGATACAAAGACATAACATGAGTACGGTACAGAAAAGAAACACAAACAAACAAATATATACAACACGGAACTTTTATTATGTTTAACTGTTGACTAAATATTAATTCTTTTGAAATAAATATGGATGCTAATTTTGTCCATGAAAACATACAACGCGATGTATCGAGTAAAGACTGTGAAAAATAATCAGTTCATTTCAACATGTATTGATTGTGTTACATATAATTAAAATAAAGCTTTGAGACTATGGCGGGTTTCCTGTACATTGTTTTAAGACGTTTTGATTCCTATTTTAGTATTATGCAACACGTTTAAATCTACATTTATTCGAGACTTTGTGATAGTTAGCGAGCGATGAAATTAATATATGTTTAATGAGAAATAAGCATTATTCATTTTTCAAATATTCCGATGTTGCCAGATACTTGTTGTTCATTCGTGATAAATATTTCGTTGCTTTGACAAATGACGTATTTTTCATTTGTAAAAATCACTGCACTGAATGTTTAAAGAAAGAACTAGGCATTGTTATACCGGGGACAAACTACACAGCTACTACTCTGTCTAAAGCGGAGAAATCAAAACACCATATCTCTGTTTTGCTTATGTTTGGGATTTCAGCCTAAGATGACGACACTGCTCTCCCCACTTATATTGGGTACAAAAATTACACAAATACCCATACAAACAACGGTATATCACAGGAGCTGCAAAATGTTCTACAAAAGCTATTACTAAGGCGTAAAAAGGGTGGCTTTAAAAATGTTGTGATCCAAGCTTTTCAAGAAGTAGTGTAATTGATGTATATATATTAAGAAAACTCTTAAATCTTCTTGACATCTTAAAATCAAGATCATTATCAAAGTGTAACAGCATTACAACGTTTCACTTCTCCACATTTTATGCTACAGTCTTGGACCAGTCAACATTCCCGTTTTTGCGATCCGTCACGAGTCTTCGTTCCGTCACCGATCAGTCAAAAGTCAAGTCAGATCATTCAAGATTCAAAAGGCATCCGTCAGATCATTCATCAGTCAACATTTATCCGTCAGGATTCACTGTTCCTAAGCAAGACCTTGTTTGTACTCGTCACCCTTCATCCGTCATCGTTTACCATTCAGCAAATCAGATTCCATTAGTCTTCCGTCACACGTCATTTTTTTATTTCAATTCGGGTGAATTAAAATATCGGAATATTTAGTCTAATTCTTCTGTAATGATAATACACCGCCCTGCGAATATCAAGAGAAAAGGAAAAATTCTGGAATAAAGAATTAACTT
>MJUU01016774.1:0-16262 GCA_002080025.1 Modiolus philippinarum | reverse complement strand
TTTTTTTTTTTTTTTTTGAGGGTCAAAAAAATATAGGGTTTTTTGTGCTGTTTTTTGCTTTTTTTGTAGAAATTAAGTGATTTTTAGGTCTTTTGAGGTTTTTTTAGGGGTCAAATATCCGACACAATTTGCCACGGGGGTTTACACCTGTGGCATGTTGTGTCTAAATGACAAACATTAAATTTTACATATGGATAATTTTAAATGATTTCATTTTATATGGATTATAGAGAAAACTGGTACAAGATAAATAGTTTATGATATGGCATTTTTCATATCATATCCCATATCATTCCTCGACCCATATTAGCCCGAGGACCGAAGGCCCTCGAGCTAATATGGATGTCTCGGGATGATATGAGATGATATGAAAAAATTATTATATGGCATTTTTCATATCATATCCCATATCATCCCTCGACCCATATTAGCCCGAGGACCGAAGGCCCTCGATATGAAAAATGCCATATAATAATCTCTATATATATGGAAACGGGATATAGAAAGGGGAGGTTTTTGTACCAATAAACCGGTTTAACCCTACCGCTAGCAGTTGCTAGTGCCTGTACCATGTCCGGCTATCCCGAGTTTATTGTTTTTCTTGTGTAGTTCTCTGGTGGATTGTAGCATATGATTGTAATGTTCGGCCATTGTAAGTGTTTCTTCATTAATTCATTATTTCTTGAAAAGATAATATTGTCAACGACACTTCGTGTATGGTGTAATATGTAAAGTGTATGGTGAACAATGTAAGTACATGTAATGTGTACAGTTCATAGTGTATGTTGTAGGCTCAATGGTGTAATTGTGTAGGTGATGATATTATATTGTGTCATGATGCATGGTGTATGGTATTATGTTGTGATTGGTTATGTTTTCGTATATAAGCAATGCTACATCTAAATTTATTTTGATCTTTTATAAACATCACAAAAGTCTCCTTTTGTAAAAAAGAAAATATGTTGTCAAAACATTGCTGAAAACACAGCTTCATTCAATTTCTTGTAGATGAAATTCCTATCATTCCATTTTCACAAAACAAAATGGGAAATTAAAGGTTCTTCACACACATGACTTATATCAAAATTTTATAACATTTCACCATACCATTTTTAACAATGTTAGAATTACTGCATAAAAGTCCCAAAATTCCTTAATTCTGAATGTCAAGCCGAAAGAATTACCTCCCTTTGCAAAAATCTTACTTTTATTTATTCTAATATTTTTAAGATAACATTCAAAACATAATGTTTTAATGAAGGCACTTTGAAAAATTTCATAAAGGTGTGCAGTTTCATGATAACATGAGTATTTCCCCCTACCCAAGGTAGACTACCCTAATAATGACATACTGGTTAATACGCTACTCTTTAGTTATATCGATGTTCTGTGCGTTCTTCAAACGTTACATCAACGTTCGAGAAAGTGCCATCGTGTGTAAAACGTATATCTGCCGTGCATAGCATATGCAAAAGATTCTGCCGAACGTTGAAAATTTAGAGCATGTTCAAACTTATACGACACATGTTGAGAAAGTGTCTCTTATAACCTATTCAAAGAACACCAGCGTATAAGAAAATATTCTCACACGTAGGCATACGTTGGCACTATGAATTATTTAATGACAGGAACATAACAGGCAAATTAAATTATTGTTCATTAACATGCTTCTTGAACACAAAACCCATTGAAATCGGCATAAAACTTTAAGAGACACATTAAGATATCATTTAGAACAAGTCGTTCCTTTATTTGGTGTAAAGATGAGCAACATCTGTTGTTTGAACTTTATGACGATAATCTATAAATATATTAATTAAAGCTACTTAATAGCAAATGTTCATATGTTCCCTTTATCATTAAATGTTGTTGTTGTTTACATAAGCAAACGATAAGACATTAAATATTAAAGTTACAAGCCTTCCTTTCCGGAAAAAAAATTTGACGATCGGCTTTCGATGCAACCAACCAGTTCACCTGTTCCTAGATGTATTTCTTATATGTTAACGAATATTTGTATCCATTTTTTTTTTTCGTAATTTATATAGGTTCTTCTTTCTAAAGCACCTCTCGGTCTTAATCTTTACACAAATGTGATCATTTTAATTTTTTCGCATCGTCTGGTTTACTGTAATGTGTTCCTTCCACTCTGAACTTTGATGTGTTTAATGTTCAGAGATTACTTTCTCGGATATGCTTGGTCAGTTCAGAAAGTCAAAACAACGGCAGTAGAATACCGAAGGAACAAAGCACAAGATTACACAAATCAAAGTCCAGAGACAAGGCAAAAGCAAGAACACCAAAAGACGGAAGACTTTTGTTCAAATAAATGAATAAAAATAACAAAATTGGAATTAAAATCTTATTTGGCAAATTTTGGAATCAAAATAGTTCAATATATACCCAAGCCGGACTTATAGGAAGTTCTCATCTCAATGCATCTTGGGCTTTATCTCTGCACAAATGCGATAGCTTATAATTTGTGCGTCGTGTTATAGTAACATCTTGTTATAGTAAATGCACATGGGACAACGTTTCCATAAATACATGGTAAAAGGGCAATTTAACAACTCTTTTATTGTTTTTCTTCATCTTGAAGTCACCATGGGGCAATGCCTGCATCAATGCCTGTACTGGTTTCCACCTGATTTGTCTGATTGTCTTATGGACTTCGGATCGTGACCCGTACGGTCGGTAATTTTGTTATTACCCCAGTATAGTTGAGCAAAATGGAGATTTAATGATTTCAATCACTTAACAATAAATTAATGAAAATATATTTCTGGTATTTTTTTTTTTCATAATTTTCAATAAAAATTATTTTATTTCAATTGTATAATAAAAGAAATTTTCTCTAAGATTTTTATCACTTCACAATAAATTAATGAAAATATATTTCTGGTATTTTTTTCCATAATTTTCAATAAAGATTATTTTATTTCAATTGTATAATAAAAGAAATTTTCTCTATATCAATACAAAAAATCTTTTTACTGAAGAGTAATTTGAAATGGTACCATTTCCAGTTAAAGATTGCATAAAACATATATCTTGTTATGCGTATATTGAAATTACAAGTACAATTTGAGAACAATTGTTCTCTTGAATTTGGTCGCTATAAGTGATCAAAAAGATATTGAAAACAGAATCAATGGAAAATTCTAGAATTTGAAATATGACAAATATGTTTTTATTTCATGGATATTGATTTAGAAATTATGTAATTATATATCTTTTGTAAGCAAATATTTTTACTCTTCAACTTCAACCATTTAACACAAAACAAGAGCATTTTTTTCCAAAAAATAGTTATTTATTCTATTTTGTCCATAGATTTGTATCAGCTTTTTAATTTTTAATACACTCCACAAAATACTGCTCTTTAAAAATATCTATGGTACAAAATGGTACAAAAACACTATTTCTTGTAAATTCTAAATAATGCATGCTACGATGTATTATTACTTCAAGCTTTATTTGTGTCATGTCTTTAAGGGAGGACTCAAATAATTCTATTTTATGAATATAAAAACCCTAGATTAGTCATTGCAAGTAGTAGGCAGAGATTATTTTGTAGGAAGGACAAGTGTAAACCTGGTAAGTTTCTATAAGTAACAGTTTCCTGCTGGCAGGGATATATGAAATGTAAGTACTCATTGCAATATGTATAATTTAGTGAAATAACATCACGAGTTTTTCGAGCAGTGAAATTAACACGAATAACGAACTTACAAAATTGATTTATCTTCTTATCTTTTAGAAAGTTTTGTATAAATTCGACTTCATTAGAAGATTACCAGTTTGATTCTTGTAACTTGCAAATGTTATTTTGACCACCTGTTTATAATTACATTTCATGAATATTCATTTGAATTCCGTCAGTTTGATAGGTGAACATCTATCACGTGACATATCAATATGAAGTTGCAATTACCATGAAACACATTTGACCACGTGTTCACGTAGCGGATGAATTTGTAAAAATAGAATCCCAATGTACATGATGTACTTTCCTGTAAATAAAGTTTTTTTTATATTTCGGGTTTAAAATGTAATTATAAGAATTGAATGCATTATTTTGAAGTTTCATAGGGACTATGAAAGGGTTGACCGGGCGCACATTTTCAACATGAAGCGCTACCGCGCTTCATTAAAAATGTGCTTCGGTCAACCCTTTCATATCCCAATGAAACTTCAAAATAAAGCATTCAATTCTTAAATAGTGCCTACATCCTTGATTTCATTACGCCAAGTTTTCTTGCAGCTGACTCGTTGAGTGTTAAGTGGTTGTTTCAATGTAATGATTGTCTTCTGTTAAATGTCTTGTCGGACAATGGATGACAGCGATTGTAACAACACTTTGCCATTTATTTATGTTTGTTGACAATCCATCACCCATGACCAAAACGAAAGACACATTGATGTAGCTTTGTTCAACATCTAGCGATGAATTTTATTAAAACTGATTCTTGGGGAACTCGCTCTATTGAAGGCCTCGGGGCGACTTCAAGTTGAAAAACGAAAATGAAAATTGTTCCGTTGCTTTTCTTACCACGTTTTTGAAGAGACTTTGCTCTACATACATTTACTCCATATTATTTTATTATTCACAAGAATGCAGACACAGATAGACAAGTTGGGTCACGCAATTGTGTCTGGCAATGGAATACCGATTATCTGCTTAAGTATCAACCCCTAAACTCGGCAAATATAATTTCGATTAAAATGTCCAGCGTGTTAGTGATGTCATCCGCTGTAGTTTCGTTGTATGAATCGATATTGTCTTTGACAAAATATTTTTGATGACTTAAGACGAAATATTTGTATCTTTGTAGAAAAAATTGTTTGATAACTAAATGTTAACTATATTTGAGTAGTGAATGGAAAAAAGAGGTATACAGAGCCGCAAAATGAAAAATTTTGATGCTGAGACGGAAATTCTAATGATGGATCTTTCAAACTTGGAAAGAGATCTTTTGAATGTGAAGGAATCCTCAACTGATTGAAAGGCTCTTCACAATATTTTGGAGTCCTACTTTTCATGAGCGGATAGAATATCTGAAAGTATTCGAGATAGGGTTTCGTAGACCATCGAGAAAACCTGCTTTGTATGGAATTTCATGTAGTATTTGGACTCAGTACATAAAAGGAAATTTTGATTGTCTTCTTTAAGGTGTCCCGCCACTTTTGTCTAGTATTTGCTCTTTTATATTTCATAAACTTTTAATTATCTTTGAGTTAATGGTCTTCCAAACGTTTAGATGTTATCTGCACTGATGAGATATAAGTTGTCGAAATGTGCATATGCAGAAATAAAATTCACAGTAACCACAGTATTAAAAACTGATTGAGAACAAATAACAAAAATGTTCTAAATGTGAAGTCAAAATCAGCTAAGGACAGAGCTTTGCGTGAGGGAGATACTCCTTAGTTTTCAACGAAATTTACAAAAATTTAACAGGAGAAATTAAGGTTTCGTCATTTATCAACCGTGATGCCCTAGATTTTGTTTTTTATTTGAAACAATATAATTATATATAAAAAAGACAACAAAATTTGTAGATTTTCTAAAAGTATCCCATAAATATATGTTTTTTCTGTATCATGTCTATATAATTTTTTGCAATAGATAAATAAATACTACAGACACCTTAAATTTGATTCGAATTGAGACCATAACTGATCTATCATTTTCTAAACTTTGTCTATTATAGGTGATGCCTAAGTCAGTTGAGTTTATTGATCCCCATTTCATTAATTAAACAATCTATGTAATGACATTAAGAAACGAAAACAATATTGTTAAAGGCTTTGTTTGTTTTAACAACAACATATTTTATACTGATAAAGCTGCCATGCTCTCCTGGTTAATGAGGATGATAGAATCTTTGTTGCTCATTGAGCAGCGTATGTTTTGTATGCCTTTTTGAATGAACGAACATATTGCTTTGGTCCATTTGGATAAAGTTTCCAGTCTAACTGACCCAAACCCCTCAACTGCATACATAAATAGTATATTTTCATTTCTCCTGTCAATCGATTAAAGAAGTATTCTGACCTTTGGCGTGGCAGTAGTTGAAAGTTGTTAACAATGCCAAAGTTCATTTACATGGCCCGATGGACTTTAATTAAAAGTGATAGTGAACAAGAAAACGTTGGATGGTGGATTTCGTATTATAAAGGTTGAAGGTTTCAAAATTTTGGATTCAGTAGAATTGGTGAATGTATGGTTAGATAATAGGTGTAATTTCGTCTTTGATGTTTTGGGAATAATTGTTTTAACAGATGTCTGATGGTCCATATTTTAGATATAAAGTATTATACTCCTTGTAAACAAAGTTAAGATGTTATATAGGACTCTCTCTCTCTCTCTCTCTCTCTCTCTGTATGTCTGTTCAAACTTTCTGTTTGCGCTTCTCCTATTTCGCCACTTCGAAAATTTTGGTGAATCTTTACTTAAATGAATGTTAATCCATCATACGGGGTGTATATATCTCAACTAGTACGATAACACAGCTGTTCTACTTTGACGACTTTAATGCACGTAAATTTACTATCGCATCCAATTTTTTACAACATGGTAACAGATTTCATAAATTGCTCAACACATTTAAGAAGTTTTATAGAAGATATAAACGCTTGATATGTAAATATAATGCGACTCGCAAACAGCTTATAACTAAGGGCATTTCTCACCCTCTTTTTAATGAAATGTTAAAAATGTCAAAAACTGATAAAAAAAAATCCAGAAAAACTAGAACGTAACTTACTTTCTTTACGTAATAGGAGATATTGACCTGATAATCCTCATGATTCAGTTAAGGGCATATCCAATAAGTTCAGGGGAGATAATAGAAAACACAGAAGAATGTAGTTTTTCCCGTGAATATGACGTTGATAAACAACGGCAGTAGAATACCGAAGGAACAAAGCACAAAATTACACAAATCAAAGTCCAGAGACAAGGCAAAAGCAAGAACACCAAAAGACGGAAGACCAAAGACACCACAATACCACAAAACACACAAACATTACATATACAACACAAAAAACTAAAGCACTAACAGTGTGAACTCTAAAAAAACAAGAGTGACATCACCTCTGTGCACAGCACCCGTCACATTGTCAATGGGTCAATCCAGGGTAAAGTCAAAACCGGTAATCATGTCAAATCCGGGAAGACGCCAATCTAGCTGAAAATGTCAGTTTTTATTTGTGACACTGACATTTCATATCTATCTATGATGTCGTGGTGACGGCCATAGAATTTCTGAAGAGACGAAAGTAACAAAGGCTGAACATATCCCTGACTCAGCAGTTTTTGTGACAGTGTTTTTGCTCTTTCCACAAAGTCACTGTATGTACTGCACGCTCTACAGTAACGAATCAACTGTGAAAAATACACTCCATATGCTGGGGATGCAGGTATATTGCTGCAGAGAAAGGGAAAAGTCACAATTGGAAAGTCAAAATCATCACGTTTGTCATATAATCTAGATTTCAGACGTCCATGTTCGTCAATGAATAACAAAAGGTCAAGGTATGAAGCAGAATCGGGTGTATCGGTTGTCTCTTTAATTTCAAGTTCATTAAGGTAGATACGATGTAAATATTCTTTAAATCTTGGGTTATTAAGAGAAAGTACATCGTCTATATATCTACAGCTGAAATTAAAAGTCTGGGCTAGTTGTTTTTGTTTCTGTTGTATCAGCCCTTGTAAAAACTTTGCTTCATACGAAAAAAGGAAAAGGTCAGCTAAAAGTGGCGCACAATTTGATAACTGTAACGTCACAAAGTAATTCCAATTGTTTTTTAGGAAAGGTAATTTGTGCCTTCCAATTTGGCGGACTTTATGCGGGTTACCGACGGGAGATTTGTTAAAAGTTGTACATTTTTATGATTTACTCTTAAACTAACTCGGTGACCTATATTGTTTTTTTCCATTTTTGAGTAGCTTATTATCAGAAGAACTTAATATCAGAATTTCATAAAATCGACAAAATGGGAAGTCTTTAAAATATTGTCAATTTGGCTGTGCAATTCTACATTTCGTGCAACTTTTTTCGAAATACATGCCACATACTCTTTAATTTTAAATATATTACATAATTTCTCAAATCAAATCCATTTTTTGCAAATTCTTAAAATCTTAGCGTTATTTTTTTGTTCCTCTGGTACCGAGTAGATTAGGAATATTTTCTCAATTAATTTTAAAACTACAACTTAATTTTTCATGAAAAATCGCAAAAATGGTCAATTTTTAAGGTCGATGTCCATGGAAACAAGATAGGCTACCCAATATTTTCTTGTCATTTTTTGAATCCTTGGCACTTGTTTAACAACATATCTAAAAATTATGAAAATGACAATATAGCAAGAGACTGTTGGATATGCCCTTAAATTGGCTTTTGGATCCAATGACCTAAAGATTTTACAATTATACTTGCCGCCGATGTATACTGAAATCCATAATGATTGTTTACCAAACCCTCCAGGAAGGTTTGAATTTGATTATTATTCCGTAGAGCGACAATGTTTTACCAGCAGACTGGGCTCCTGGAGCTAGCCGGCAGTTTAGCGGGAGGACTCCCTGACCCATATTTCTAATTTACTTTTTCTCTTATTCTTTTCTTTTCAAGATTGTGGTCTTTGAGTTAGTTTTCTACCTGTACTGGGTTTTATTTGTATATTTATTATAATATAGGGAAATGGGATAGAGAAAGGGGAGGTTTAGGTACCAAAAAACTAGTTCAAACCTGCCAATAGCTGTTGCTAGTGCCTGTACCAAGTCTGGCTATCCTGAGTTTCTATCGTTGTCTATGTTTGTCTTTTGTCATTTTATTGTTTTCTCTTGTGTAGTTTCATGTTCGGCGATTTAAGTGTTTTCGTGTTTTCTTTTCTTCATTCATCTTAATGAAACAGAAACTTAATAAAACAAACAATGATTCTAAATACTGCCCTTTTGGATGTAAGTATCATCATTGACTCTGTTCAAAGAAAAACTAAAATTTATGATAAATGGATGATATTTATTTTACCTTTATTAATATCCACCTTTTCTTGACGGCGATGTTCCTCTAGCTCCATCCTACGGGGTGTAAATATCTCAACTTCTACAATTTACTCGCGTTTGTTCTACCCTCTACGATTTTACTTATCGTAACTATAATCCCACTTCCAAACTTTTACAACAAGGTTACAGATTTCATAAATTATTAAATACTTTTAAGAAGTTTAACAGAAAATATGAACATTCGATATCTAAATATGACATCTTATTACAAATGGCATTTCTCAGCGATGTCTGCTGTAATATATAACGACTCTTTACCAAACCCTGCTAGTGCCGGTGCCAAGTCCGGATACTATAAATGTAGTAATTTTTGCGGTGTAATGATTTTCTCTATTTTCGCGGTTGACAAAAAAACCGCGAAAATCAGTACCTGCGAAATTTCAGAAACAATACGAAAAGTTCTAATATTTTCCTAAAAGCCCCTAAAATTGATACCTGAAAACATGTCTTAGTCCAAGAAACAGCGAAAATTAATACTTTTACAGTATGCCAAGTTTCTATCGTTTTTTTACGTTTGTTTGTTAAAATTCATTTGTGTTCTTTTACTGCAGTTCGCTTGTGAATTGTGGCATGTGATTGTAGTTTTTGGCCATTGAAGGTGTTTACTGATATCTTTTGTTTGCAATGTGGTAAGAAAAGCATGTTAATCATCGGCAGTAAAATACCGAAGTCACAAAGAACGTAGAATTGCAAAAACAAAACAATGATGACACGGAAAAACAAAGACATGAAGCAGCTACAACCACACAAAATTCTAAATTTCAAGTGGACTCCTATTAAAACCAAGAATGATGCTAAGAATTGGTGAGTATAATCTTCTCAGTATGCGGCCTTTGTCCTACTGTCAGTGAGTCAATCCAGGGTCAAAGCAAAACTATTATTGTCAAATACGGGAAGACGTGAAATCTACCTAAAATTTTCCATTTGCATTTGAGACTCCGACACGTAATATATTTCAATTATATCATGGTGACGGTAATATAATATATTTCAATGATATCATGGTGACGGTAATATAATTTGTTTATAATAAGTAAGTGGCCAAGGCTGAACAAATGCCTTTAGGAACAGTTTCAGACAAAAATCTCTGTATAAACAACATGCTGGACAGTAACGAATGAAGGGTGAAATGTACGCTTCATACGCTGAAAAAGGTAGGTTAATTGCTGCTAAATATTAGAAGCGGAAAGCTTACCACTAAGAAGCTAAAATCATGACATGACGTTTATCATTTAGCTTAAGATTTCAAACGTCCAACATCGTCAATGTTCAATAAAAAACACCTAAGCTCATTGCGAAATGTAAATATTCCTTACATTTTGGGTTATTAAGAGAAAGTACGTTGTCTTTGAAGGTGAAGATGAAATTAAAAGACCAGACTAAATGTTATTCTTTACTCTGTGTAAGTCCTTGTTAAATTTGGCGTCATATAAGTAAAGGAAAAGGTCAGCTGAAAGCGCAGCACATTTAGTTGCCATTAGAATTTAGATTATCTGATAAAACGAGGCCTAAAAATTCGACAAATATTAATAAGTCATTCTCAGTGTACATTTTATTTGACTCAATGTGTTTGTCTTTTAATTTTTATGACATGAGATGCTTTAGAAGTAAAATAGAAATTGATATAAAGTAAATTTGGGGACATTACTCGAAAATTGCATTTAAGTTGTGAGATACGCATTTCAAGCCCGAATAGACAGTGATTGTAAGAGCACTTTGCCAGTTTAATTGACGTTTGTTGACAATCCCGCATCCATGACCAAGAAAGACATGGATGTAGCGTTGCTCGACAATTAGCAAAGAATACCGCTTAAACCGGTGCTAGGGGCCGTCTTACTATGAGGTATGAGCAAAGCTCATTGTTGAAGGCCTCATGGTGACTTCAAGATGAAGAACAACAATAAAAGCGTTGTTAATTTGCTTGTTTTTTACCATGTATTTGTAGAGACTTTGTCTCATGTGCATTTACTCCATATCCTTTTATTCACCATGTAAATATGCAGTATTTCACAATCCTTTACAATATTATTTGACGTTCATTTCTTAGTCTGTGGTTGAAAGACATATTAAGAAACAGTGATCATTTTCGTCTGCTTTTTTTAATGTCTATTTTAGAACGATGTATTTTATCAAATACATGTTAAAAAAAAGATTACGTATGTCACATGTAGAAAAGATTTGTTTCTGAGAGTTTTTGTCTGACAATGCCCTCTTCGTTTGATAATTTCGAACCTCAATCTTGAAGAAAAACACTTAAAACTGAGATAATATCAAATAACTGAAAAAAATCACCTGAAAATCGGCATAGATGTGACTACAATTCTTCCTAGCCAAGTGTTTTTTTTTTTTTTTTTTTTTTTTTTTTAAAGATTGTTTCATTAATTTTTTTTCTGGTAAATCACAGGAAATCCGCTCACTTGAAAAAAGCAAAATCAGCCCAGTTAAAAATTATTTTCTGCCCAATTGAAAAACTTTTTCCGCCAAATTGCAAAACTACCGTATTTTCAAAATAAAACAATAAAACTATGAAGTAAAATATAAAAGTTCCAGATAAAAATTGAGGCTGTTGAATCGGATAAGTTATGGCCTAAAAAGAAATTTAACAGCGGAACATAGACAAGTGACTATTGCATTGTTCAGTGAATGTTATAATTTATAACCTATGGAAAATATAAAAATAAAACAACTTCAAATAGTATCCAATGAAATAAACTTTGCTAAAATCCGATGAGAAATAAAAATTTAAGATACTATGTAAAACAAGATTTTTTTCCATATAGTAAGGGCTCTGCGAAATTGGTAGACACAATACCGAAAGCTTGCTTCGAGGAACATTTAAAGACACAAATCATATTAAAATCAGATGCAAATTGAAAATTTTAGATACTTAAAAAAAGAAAAAGAAAGAAAGAAACATGTTATTGTACCCCTTTTATACTCTTAAAGCTACTTAGAGTGCATTTTTTTTCTGAAAATAATAGGTTGTTAAATGCAATAATTTTTTGTGGTTTTGTTACAGAGGGTCCATTATCCTCATTATTCCTGTCTCTTGCTACCTAGTTTTTATTTTGTACATGTATTGAAGATTAAGAAAAAAAGCAGGGAAACGGGAATGTGTCAAAGAGACAACGACCCAAAGGGAATGTTGCAGTAATTTTGATATTGTTTTACAGTTATCTTTACTAAGAAACCAAACACAAATTTCTAGTAAACCTTGCATGAGCACATGCCATTCTCTAGTCGTATCTTTGAATTTTTTTATAATCCACTTCGCGGATTATCAAATGTGTACAGTTAAAAATTTAGTTTTAAGTATTCAATATCCATATAAAAATGATACCTTTTTCTAAAAAGTAATATTTAATTTATAGAAATAATTTGCTATTTTTATGGGAAAACTACCAGAAAGAATGATCTCTCATTACTAAACGGCTGGTATAACTTCGACAAGCATACTCACAACATTAGATTATTCACTTCAAAGTATGTAGGCCTCCAGAAATCAGTAGGAGGAATAAACCCTTAAGACCAATATACCGAAAAGTAAACTCAAGACTCCTACATTCAAAAGCAGATCCTTACAATGGCAGAATACCCCAATGCTGCTTCCAAATTATTATCTTGAGGTGTAAACCCTTGATGTATATAGCTGTATAGCCTTTGCTTTGGTATACCCAGTTATTGCATGAATATTGGGTAATATTGTCCCGAGTAGAATTTTATATTGAACGAGCTTGCGAGAGCAATATATATTCTACGAGGGAGAATATTCCCAAATATTCATGCAATAACCCTTTTATTGTATAGCAACGCTTAAATTCCTAAAAAAAAATGGGATTTTGGTTGTCGATGATGTCATGAAATTTAAGTCATATTTACGGGGCGCCGAATGGGACTGTTGTGATTTTGTAATCAAAATCAATTTTTGTACACAAAATTTAATTCTGTCGTAACAAAATCATTTTTCTCGTACAAAACTATGTTATACAGACTTGTTTTATGAGAACTTCAATTTTGTAATGACAAAATTCAATTTTGTATTGACAAAATTCGTTTTTGTAGACAAAACTCATTTTTGTAGACAAAACTTATTTTTGTAGACAAAACTCATTTTTGTCATAACAAAACTCCATTTTGTCATGACAAAATTGAATTTTGTCAAATAGGTATGCAAATGTAAACTTATTTGCATACAAAATTGACTTTAATTACCCGATATGTAAATTAAATAACAAGAGTCAATTTTAAAAGTGAGAAACATTGAATTTGTACGCGGCAATGTTGATTAAATTATCATCCTGTGATTTTGTGTAGACAAAATCGAGTTTTGTTGGACAGAAGTAAAATTTAACACAAAATTCAATTTTGTGTCACAAAAGTCAATTTTGTATGCAAATTAGTTTACATATTCCAAATTTAGATATGCAAATGAATTCTCTCATCCATCACGATTTGTAAGAAGGCCTTTCATCGGATATAGTAACCGCGGGTCTCGCAGCAAGGACATTCATATGGGTGATGCTATCGGGATAAAAATATTCACTACTGTCTAAGGGTATCAACCTCCTACCCCATGAAATACATAATTCCGAACATCCGAGCACTTTAACCTGTATTGACATTTGAGGGGGTGAAACAATCGGATGCTCTAAACTTTAAATTGCATTTATTTCTTTACTATTCAACCTTTTTTCATGAAATTTGGAATATGTATTAAGTACATTACCACAAATAGCATATCAAAATTTCATAATGATATCTTAAGGGGGTACAGAACACCTAAGAAAGATAACTCTTACAGTCAGTCCGAATGACCTATAAAATAACCTGTAACTGAGCTTTAAATATATTCTAAGGTCCATATCATTTCATTTGTTTATGGATTTCCCTAAATAATGTTGAAAATGTATACAGATGAGGATATTGTACTTATTTAGAAAAAAACATTTACCTGGTGAAAATACTTGACATGAAGGATTTTCTGAGTTGTCCAGAAAAGAGGGATAAAGACTATTAGTATCACTGGCCATATCTTTATTAATTTCCTTCAAATTTTTTTTGAAATTTAGATATGTTTTAAATAATGACATTGTTAATATTACAGAGTCATATAGTAACAAAATTAAAATTTCATCAAGATACCCCTCCTGCAATAATTTTGTCTCATGAAAATTTGGGATTGTACCCTATTCAAACATGAATTAAAAAAATTGAATGGTTAAAAAATCTGAAATTTTGCAAGTATCTCATGCTAGTGCCAGAGACGCATGCTCTGAAATATCTTAATATTTCATTTATTAGCAAAAGGGGAGGGAGGTTTTGAAATCGATTACCAAACAAAGAATCGGGGTTGAAGTTTTTGACACAATCTAACGAGCTAACTGCAATAAGCAATCAAGGGATATGGAGTAAATACACATGAGACAAAATCTCTACAAATACATGGTAAAAAGCAATGGAACAACGTTTTTATTGTTGTTCTTCATCTTGAAGTCACCATGAGGCCTTCAACAATGAGCTTTGCCCATACCTCAAAGTAAGTTCAAGACGGCATCTAGCACCGGTTTGAGCGGAATTCATTGCTAGATGTCGAGCAATGCTACATCCATGTTTATTCTGGCCATAGATGCGGGATTGTCAACAAATATTAAGTAAACTGGCAAAGTGTTCTTACAATCACTGTCATCGTTGTCCGCGACAAAAGCACCAGTTTCCCCAGCTGGTGGACAATCACAACAAATAGACATACACTGGGCACTCATCAAGTCGATTGTGAGAAAACTTGGCTGTATAAATTAGTGAGATGTGGGCAATATTAACAGGTGGTCAGATCACCTTTTGAAATTACAAAAATAGAATGCCAAAATTCGAAAGTGTGATAGTGCATCCATATGAGAAATTCTCTCAAGCACAAGTTCACCATACCTGAAATAGATATAGAGCATAAATCTCTCGTATTTCAACCGATTGGCGGACAGCAAACAAGTGTAGGTCAATCATTTGTATACAAAAATGAATTCTGTCAAAGTGTTGACAAAAGTTACTTTTGTCTGCAAAAATGAATTTTGTCTACAAAAATGAATTATGTGCACTGAAACCATATTTTTGTATGACTAAAGTGATTTTGTTATGACAGAATTCAATTTTGTAAACACAAAATTGAATTATATGAAAAAATCTAAGTTTGTCATAATGTTTCTCAGTTTTGTATGCAAATTAGTTCACAGAATCCAAACTAAACTAATTTGCATACAAAATTGACTTTTGTTACCCAATTTGCAAATCAGGTAACAAAAGTAAAATCTGTGATACAAAAATGAATTTTGTCATGACAAAAGTAACTTTTGTCCACTGAAAGATAATTTTGTATGACAAAATTTAAATTTGTTGTATGTTATAAATTTTGTTAATCTGAACTCATTTTTTGTTGAACAAAACTCACTTTTGTCCGTACAAAATTGAATTCCGAGTACAAAACTACAACAGTCCCATTCGGCGCCCCGTAATATTTGCACTAGTGCAATATTGAAATTTATTGCACGCTTAAATTTGGTTGATTTCTTAGGTTAATATCATGTTGCTATATAATAAAAGACTTTATCACAGAAAATTGTTGTTTATTTATTATCTTGTGTATCATGCTGCTCAACATTAACGTGATATTAAAATAAAACATGTCATATTATGTTTTTAATGAACATATTTAAAACAAACTATTATCTATCTATTGTCCTTTTTTTAAACTATTTGATCAGTAGGGTAATTAAATGTATGCAAAACAGGATGACACCCGCTTCACATTGGTCACGAACATCTGAAATGTATGATCTTTTGTTTCTTTTACGAAATGACAAGGAATCTAATTTTGGCTTTAAATTTAGATCACTTTGGTTATTTGTTCTCTGTCAGTTTTTAAACATTTTTGAGTTTATGGTCTTCCAAACGTTTAGATTTTATCTGCACTGATGAGACATAAGTTGTCGAAATGCGCATATGCAGAAAGTAAATTCACAGTGACTTCGGTATTTAGTTATTTGTTACCACTGGGTCGATGCCACTGCTGGTGGACTGTTAGTCCCCGAGGGTATTCACCAGCCCAGTAGTCAGTACTTCGGTGCTGACCCGACAGCCGTTTATTTCTGAAACCTTCCAATATCGAAAATTTTGTAAATTTTATTGAAAACTAAGG
>MJUU01016772.1:18716-42251 GCA_002080025.1 Modiolus philippinarum | reverse complement strand
TAGTACATGTCCGTCTGCCATATGGCTTTTGATCTTGACCTCAATTTTACGGTCCAGTGACCAGGTTAAGTTTTTTTTTGCTTAAGTCTATTTCTCAATAACTCCGAGCCATAGGTCAAATATTTGGTGTATAGCTTGGTCTTGAATAGTACATGTCAGTCTGCCATATGGCTTTTGAACTTGACCTCAATTTCACGGTCCAGTGACCAGGTTAAGTTTTTTTTTTTTGCTTAAGTCTGTTTCTCAATAACTACAAGCCAAAAAACTTATATACCAAATGATATTTGGTATATAGCTTGGTCTTGGTTAGAACATGCCCGTCTGCCATATGGCTTTTGACCTTGACCTCAATTTCACGGTCCAGTGACCAGGTTAAGTTTTTTTTGCTTTAGTCTGTTTCTCAATAACTACCAGCCATAGGTCAATGATATTTGGTATATAGCTTGGTCTTGGTTAGTACATGTCCGTCTGCCATATGGCTTTTGATCTTGACCTCAATATCCGGTCCAGTGGCCAGGTTAAGTTTTTTTTTCCTTAAGTCTGTTTCTGAATAACTACAAGCCATAGGTCAATGATATTTGGTATATAGCTTGGTCTTTGTCTGCCATATGGCTTTTGACCTTGACTTCAATTTCACGGTCCAGTGGCCAGGTTAAGTTTTTTTGCTTAAATCTATTTCTCAATAACTCCAAGCCATAGGTCAATGATATTTGGTATATAACTTGGTCTTGAATAGTACATGTCAGTCTGACTTATGGCTTTTGACCTTGACCTCAATTTCACGATCCAGTGATCAGGTAAAGTTGATTTGCTTAAGTCTGTTTCTCTATACCTACAAGCCATAGGTCGATGATATTTGGCATATACTTTGGTCTTGGTTAGTACATGTCAGTCTGCCATATGGCTTTTGACCTTGACCTCAATTTCACGGTCCAGTGACCAGATTAAGTTGTTTTGCTTAAGTCTGTTACTCAATAACAACAAGCCATAGGTCAATGATATTTGGAATATAGCTTGGTCTTCGTCTGTCATATTGCCCTTGACCTTGACCTCAATTTCATGGGCTAGTGACCAGGGTAAGTTTTTTTGCTTAAGTCTGTTTCTCAATAACTACAAATCATAGGTCAATGATAATTGGAATATAGCTTGGTCTTGGTTAGTACATGTCAGTCTGTCATATGGCTTTTGACCTTGACCTCAATTTCATGGTCCAGTGACCAGGTTAAGTTTTTTTACTTAAGTCTGTTTCTCATTAACTACAAGCCATAGGTCAATGATATTTGGTATATAGCTTGGTCTTGGTTAGTACATGTCAGTCTGTTATATGGCTTTTGACCTTGACCTCAATTTCACGGTCCAGTGACCAGGTNTAACTACAAGCCATAGGTCAATGATATTTGGTATATAGCTTGGTCTTTGTTAGTACATGTCAGTCTGCCATATGGCTTTTGACCTTGACCTCAATTTCATGGTGTAGTGAACAAAGTTGAGTGTTATTATTAGAATATTTTCTTAATAACTGTAAGTGGTATGGTAATAATATTTGGCTTGTAAGTTGGCTTGAGTAGTACATGACTGTTTTAGCGACAAGCCGGGACGGGCGAGACATCTATTAGGGTCCACTCGTGTTATCTGCTATCTATTACTGTTTTTGAATACATCCAATAGCAATGTCTCATATCAAAGTTCAAAGTTTTTTTTAGCAATAACTCGTATCACCTACACATGTTTGTTCAACGCAAAGGCCTCATATCAATATATAGGTGGCCTGAATTAATTGGACCGATTTCTCAATTGTTCTTAGAACAACTGAGGTTCTAGTTTTATCAGCTTCGCTGAAGCTTTCATCTGAATGTGCACAGCAAATGGTTGAAAATATTATATAAACACATTTTGCAGAACAATGATTTTAACATACGAAAAGTTTGTCTGTTTTAATACTTACTAGTTTTATAGCAGATTTATTAAGTGCATTCGTTTTCACAATTAAAAGAATTTATTTAAGAATATGTTGAAAGATATTTTTCATTGTTGATAATTTTGATAATGAAAAACTGGGCAGTTATTTATTTTATTTCATGATTTTCTACAAATTGTATAATTTTTATTTCAAGATGGTCATACAAACTGTTACACAAGGCGTCATATTTCCAAATACTATTAAAATACAGTAGTAAAATATATATCGTCCATTTTGCTGCCATTGTTTATATTTTTATCGCTGTGCCATGTTATTGTTGTCATACTTTCAAATTTTGGCATTTATTTTATTAATTTCGAAATGTAATCCAGACCACCTGTTTTAAGTGCCCACATCTCACTGTTTTATAACGCCAAGTTTTCTTACATTCGACTTGATGAGTGCCCTTTGTTTGTCTATATGTTGTAGTTGTCCACTAGCTTAAGACACTAGTGCTTTTGTCGGGCAACGGATGGCAGTGATTGTAAGAGCACTTTGCCAGTTTAATTGATGTTTGTTGACAATCCCGCACCNATGACCAAGAAAGACATGGATGTAGCGTTGCTCGACAATTAGCAAAGAATTCCGCTTAAGGTAACACGATACCAAATGGCATATGTTCCAATCCTCCCAATTTTTTGTACAGTGTTGCGTGTTTGTAAGATACATCGGAATATCAAATAAAAAATAGGGGTCACCATGCTTGTTTTTCTATAAAAGGCTGGAAAAAATGAGGATTTTTGGTTCCAAATTTACAAAGACAAATAGGAAAAATCTGGAATTTAAGTCCGAAACTTTAAGTTTTTTACGACGTTTCAATATGTCAAAATATACGAATGTTGACCAAAAACTGAAATATTGTAGAGCTCGAAACCTTGAATCCATACATATACAGAAAAACATATGTCACCATCCTTGTTTTTGAGATACAGCGCGTCAAGTTTGGCGAACACGCGTAAAAAGTGCTAAAACTTGACGTTTTCATAAAAATCAAACTAGCGTAGTACTAGATTCGATGTTAAACCTCATGGGCTTGTTACTAAATAATAGGGCTTGTTACTTATATAATAATGTTGTGTTTTACATTGACTATGCGAAAATAGTAGCCAGGGTGATGGACAATAGTGCACGACCCGAAGGGGAGTGCACTATTGTCTATCACCCTGGCTACTATTTTCCATAGTCAATGTAAAACACAACATTAATATTATTATTATACCGACTGTTGACTATTTTGAAAAGTTACATTGATAAATAGTTCTATTCTTTTTAAAATGTTTCACAGTATGAAAAGTCAACAAAAAACTGTCAAAATAAAAAAAAAATACGAAAATTATATCTGAGCGCTATAGCAGACGACACTCTTTCAAAAACATCAATTGCACAGGAAGTACCACCCACTTGTCGGTCAGATCAAAACTCCGCCTCCCGCACGTGATGATTGGTGATAATTGACGTAGAAATCAATAGTCTTCAAAACAGGAGTACTTACTATTGCAATAGTGCAGTCAACGCTATTTCTTTTGAAAACTATGCGAAAATAAAACTGTTTTACTATAAAAGAACTTTCTTACAGGAGGTATAATAATGAATAATAAAAATATAGTTTCAACTCACTAAAAATCAATTAATTGGTTGGAGCTATTAATATTTCGTAACAAGCGCCTGTGGTCAGTTTAAGAGTTGTCTATATATAGTCATGATAAAGACATGTTTCGAATTGCGTATTTCCCATTTATACGACAGAGACAGAAAATATGGATTCATTGACAGATTTTTTTTAGACTGACTTGAAAATTTTGTGATAATTTAAATAAGTTTATTTAAAACAATTCTTTTTTTTTCTCATAAAACTCCGATTGATTTACTTTAATTAGGTGTATTACTTGCTTTTTGAATTCTATATAATTTACAAAATACACTATCAGACTTTCTATCAATCACCATAGATTCCCAATTTTGATTTATCTACTGTTACATGTATTTATGTCCTAATTATTAATTGTTTGTTTCTGTATACGGATACTAGTATGCGGTCAACCCATTAGAATTCTTAAATAGATAACTCAAATGTTTGATAGAAGCTGAATGAACAAATGGCAAGATATGATATGGGACAATACCCCTCAATACCACTGTCGTGTACCCGATAAGGAACGGTCATTTCAAGATGGCAGAGGCGACAGAGAAAAAAGGTGGGTTTCTTTTTTTTTACGAACAATATTACCTAATCCTTTAAGATTTTACCGAATGTATGGTTTTAAGACAAAACGTGCACGTCAAATTACATCAGACTTGCACATTTTTACTCTCTAGATATGTAGGAAACAAGTATTTAATCGTTACATGTAGAGAAAATAACCGGGCACAGGTTGACATGAAAACTTTGTTATTTTCGTACTTCCCTGTCTATTTTCTCGTAAAATTTTACATAGGCGCATACCCTTACGATAGGGATAGATAGGCATTACGATTTCAAAGAACAAAAATGGGTTAAATCTTTAAAATCAAGCAATGAAAAGTTTGTTTACGTTAAGGATCGGACACCTCATTTTTTTATATGTTTGAGGAGTGGGCTCGATTCTTGACGAAATATGGGTTAGGAGTGGTCATTAATTGGGTAGGGATTGGTAAAAATATTAAAAAATTCAGGTTCTTAATAAGGCTTGATATTAGTATATATATGTAAGGCACATCTCACATCGCTAGCCGGCATGTGCGTTACTAAATATATAACAATGATCGCTTGTCTGTATCTGTAACGAGTACACTAGATAAGTACCAACAAAACTAGGAACAGGACCGGGGAACAGGATTCGATTGACCCTTTGATCACATCGACTTCAGATGTTTTGTTGAAACTAAGCTTAATAGTTTCAAGTGGTTTGTGTCTGTGTATAATGTTGGACAAAAGTTTGGATTATTTTATGTTATTAACAGTTTGCAGGCGCAGATCCAGGCAATTTGAAAGGGGGAGGGGTTCCAATTAGAAATAAAAGGAAATTTCTGGGGTATTTCTTAGTAAAACTTCAAGATATTCTTTTAAAATACATGATTGTCCAAAAAAGTGGATTTGCTACCCACGGACCCCCCCCCCCCCCGTTTGGATCCGCCAATAAGTTTGATTGTTTCTTTCTACCAATAAGTATTGATAACACGTCTTGGAATCTCGATAGTCTCAACCAAAGTAATACTATATCCGGGCAATTGATATCACATTTTGCACCTTAAGTGTTTTTAGTGAGAAAAACATGCAGTTTAGTTCAGAAGAAATAGGGTCTGTAAGTCTCGTCATGTGACACCGAGAAATCACGATAAAATTTGAATTTAAATACGTTTCCCGCCAAACTATGACGTTGTGGGATTATGACGTCCATATTTTGTGCTTGAAACGTCATATTTTTCTGTTAAAAATGCAACTTCCGGGTACAAATGATGTACCCGGAAGTTCTAAAATTGAACGAGACTTACAGACCCTATTAAAGATGGTGCAACTGAAAGACCTTCCTCTTTTGGCTAAACATTTCTTTTACTTGAAATTCAAGATGACTGACCTACTGGTGCTTATACACGCTATCAATTGCCCGGATATAGTATTACTTTGGTTAAGACTATCGAGATTCCAAGACTTACTGGTAGAAAGAAATAAACAAACTGTTAATAATATAAAATAATCCAAACTTTTGCCCAACATTATACACAGACAAAAACCACTTGAAACTATTTAAGCTTAGTCTCAACAAAACATTTGAATTCGACGTGATCAAAGGGTTAATCGGATCCTGTTCCTAGTTTTGTTGGTACATGCCCTTCATTTATCTAGTGTACTGGTTACAGATCCAGACAATCGATCATTTTTATATATTTAGTAAGGCACATGCCGGCTAGCGATCTGAGATGTGCCCTACATATATGCTAACATCATACCTTATTAAGAACCTGAATTTTCAATTTTTGACCGATCCCTATCCAATCAATGACCACTCCTAACCCATATTTCGTCAAGAATCGAGTCCACTCCTGATCCAAATATAAAAAAAAATGAGGTGTCCGATCCTTAACGTAAACAAACTTTTCATTGCTGATTTTACAGATTTTACCCATTTTTGTTCTTTAAAATCGTTATGCTTATCTATCCCTATCGTTAGGGTATGCGCCCTTGTAAAATTTTACTATAAAATAGACAGGGAAGTACGAAAATAACATAGTAGTCTATCAGCTAACCCATGAAAAAAAATTTTTGGCTGGATACCCCGGTAGACAGCATTTTTTTCTTCCAAATCTGTTCAGTTATACTAGATCTTTAATTTTTCGGATGTTATACTCTAAAGAATCTGCCGAAAATAGGTACAACAAGGGGCTCTTTGAGGGTACCTAACTATTAATGAAAGCCTTCTAGGAACACATTTTTTAAATCAAAGGTCATAGTCTACCCTCATTTAGGGATGTTGCTTTAGATTAAATGTTATCTGAACTAAAATGACGTAAGAAAAAAGTTCATTATCATAGAAAACGGACAACTTGACCTGCCCCAGTCGACAAGGGAAATAACATCGTTCAATTCAAGTGTCATGTTTTGTTACACCTGGGGAACGAATTTTTGGCTGTTGATATTTAAGATTTTAGGCAGACATGTAAAAACAAATACGATTCCATTCCTTCATTTATCCAGACAAATACAATTATTGAATATGGCAATAGGGACATAACTCACACTCGACATTCATACTAACAAAAACTAAACGACCATACAACATACATATTGTTCACATCATAGTTTACTAAGCAAATATTTCAAATTCTTTACTGTAGATTAGACTTTTCCAGTCCCCAATGGGACTTGGTTATATAAGTATTAGACTTTAAGACAATGACGTGAGATATTTAAGTATTATTCCAGCTAAGAGTGAGGCAGTGGGTGACACATCCAACATTAAGTTTCTGTATTTTTTAGCTTAGGTGTATTCATTGGGTCATAAAAACACATCCCAATCATTTTTTTTTAATTCGAACTTGTGTTATGGCTCGATATAATTTTTGTCTGTTTGCACATAGAGAAAAAAATGGCGGGAAAATTTTCCAGTACTTTTCAATGTACAACGTAACTAAATTTGGACGCGGATTGCTCAAATAGGCAAAATAACACAGAACTTTTATTTATAAAAATGATGTTTTCTGGGTTAATTTTATTAAAAATCAGACATTTAAAGTTTGCGTTTTTTCCTTAATACCGGTATGCCACCAATCCAATGCTCTTTGTCTGTTTCGTCGACGGACTAGTACTAACAACAGAGGCAGAAGAATACAGAACGAACCAGGGAAGTGATGATCACAAATATTAAAGTCCAAAGACATGGCAAAAACGGGAACACAGGACAACAAGAAAAACAATGACGTGAGACAGGATCAAGGCATAGAAACTTGAATTACGATAAAACTTTATTTTACGTAGAATGAAAGGGCCGTACCCTGTCTGATCCTGTACCGCTTTTTTGAAAGACACGATATTAAGACAGTTTTATTGAAAATCATTCTGCATGTCAATTTAAATTAACTAAATAAATCAGATATTTATTCATCGCTGTCACTATCGTCCCCCACATTCGTCAAATGATGCTCTAGCACTGCTATTTTGACACTGTTGAGAACATTTGCAACCATCAGTACATGCCATGCCTTTTGAAACAAAAAGAACACCTTCTGGTTGAACAGTTTGTTTTGCAACAACAACTGATTAACAATAAGAGTATCATAGAGGCAGGTTCTTGCTCCATCCATTTTTCTGATGAATGAATTTTCTCAACAACCCATCCATGATCTTCGAGAAAAGGCGATCAACATTTGCTTCTAAAACACGTTTTAATACTGATGCTTGGTAATTAGCTGTAAAAATATGTTAATCCTAGCCTTCCTTTTGCGCCAAGGAACATTGTGTTAAAATTTCATAAGGATTGATCAACTGGAACTTAAATTATTGACCAAAAACAAAAGTGTCGACAGACAACGACGCCGGCAACGACATACCATAATACGACCTCAATATTTTTTTTTTGCGGTTGTATAAAAAGTACAATTAAAGATACTAATAGAGGAATTGGATAAAAATATCAAAACCATGAGTATCAGCAGGAACAAAATGCATCAATCCGTGTAAAAGACTTCAAAAAGCAAACTTGTAGAAAACAATAATTGTTTGAAAACTATGTAAATATAAAAACAATCAAAAACTATATAACAACTATGAAATCAACACAAAAACATGAAACTATAGAAACAAATCATAAAAAAACACTTTGTTCTCATGCAGCAGAAATGAAATTCCATATTATTCAAAAGCCATTTGAAAACAGCTTATTCACAACATAACAGCAGGAGTGGACTACCAACAAACCACTACTTCAGTCAACAATATCAATAATAACCCGGACAAACATGTTCCCCAAAAATATCACACACAACCAAAATATAACTTCAAAAGTAGTTATGAAGATAATCCTTCTCAAACATTTGAAAACAAACAATCGAACACACCTTTAACAATTGAAGAGTAGAACAGGCCCTTTAATATATAAGAAATATGTCCATAGCAAGCCTTACCGGTTAACAAAATAATCTATTAAACAATTCATTAAGCAACTTAATACAAATAATGTGAGATAATAACTTTTCAAACTAATTACGATTAAACACGGAAGACTTATATTCTATATTTAGCAATTTATTTCTATTGACATGTTTGTATCGGAGTAAGATCAAAGTTCCGGATTGATCATATCTATTTTTTATTATCCTAAATAGCTATAAATATTATTTTCCCAGATTCAATGAAAAATATAATAAAGATCTGTAAGTGTATTATAGCTTATATATTCACGTTTTACGCGTATATTAGAACAGAATTCACAATGGTTAATTAAATATCCGTCTAAATAGTCTTATTTTGTCGTTATAATTAACGATGTTTTATATTGATATTTTATTGAAAATAATTAATAACTAGCCACTATAAACATGTTATTTTTGTGCTCCTGTCCTTTATTTGATATAATAGTAAGACATTTTTCATCATACGTCTCTAGTCGAACAGCTCCTGAGTAAATGGAGTAGGTCATAAAAGCTCAGTGTTGTATTACTTTTCGGCATGATAATTCAAGTATAACAAATCAATTCTTTTAGTTCGAACCCTTAACTATTGAAAAATGGACAGAAAATGTTGTCTACCGGGGTATCATACAAACTTTGAAAATAGAGGCCTTTTCGTACTCGGCTGATAGACTATAGTTTTCATGTCAATCTTCGCCCGGTTCGTTTCTCTACATGTTACAGATTAAATACTTGTTTCCTTCATACGTAGAGAGCGAAAATGGGCAAGTCTGATGTAATTTGCCGTGCACGTTTTGTCTTACAACCATACATTCGGTAAAATCTTTAAAGGATTAAGTAATATTGCTCGTAAAAAAAGAGACCCATCTTTTTTCCCCGTCGCCTCTGCCATCTTGAAATGACCGTTCCTTATCGGGTACACGACAGTGAATACATGGTAAGAAGTAACTAAATACCGAAGTCACTGTGAATTTATTTTCTGCATATGCGCATTTCGACAACTTATGTCTCTTCAGTGCAGATAAAATCTAAACGTTTGGAAGACCATAAAATCAAAGTTAAAAACTGATAGAGAACAAATACCCAATATGATCTAAATGTAAAGCCAAAATCAGCTAAGGACAGAGCTTTGCGTAAGGGAGATACTCCTTAGTTGTCAACGAAATTTACAAAAATTTAGATATTGCAAGGTTTGAAATAAAATCGGCTTTCGGGTCAGCACCGAAGTACTGACTACTGGGCTGGTGAATACCCTCGGGGACTTACAGTCCACCAGCAGAGGCATCGACCCAGTGGTAACAAATAACTAAATACCGAAGTCACTGTGAATTTATTATCTGCATATGCGCATATCGACAACTTATGTCTCTTCAGTGCAGATAAAATCTAAAATTAAGCAAAAGGAACAACGCTTCTGTTGTTGTTCTTCATCTTGAATTCACCATTATGGTTTCGACATTTACCAAACACATAAGATGGCCCCTAGCAACTGCTGGAGCGGAATTCTCTTGCTGGATGCTGAACAACACTACATTTATGCTACATTCATATTTCTGTTAGTCAAGAATGCGGGGTCGTCAACAACCATAAGTGTCTTAAAAACTCGGTCAGCAATTGCCCTGTAAAGGGAGGGAAGACCCAATACCACATATAAATGACCAAATGGGACTCATCGATTTGATTGTATATATAAGAAAACTTGGGCGGTCATACATATACCATATACAGATGTTGAAAATTTGACACACTTTTTTTTTTGATTTTCCAGATTTTTGTAGTATTTAATCATTCCAATCCATAAGAACTCTGTATTGGAGCACATGCACTTTGGTAGTTTTATGAATATCTTCGTTCTAAAAGAAAACCGTACATGAAAACGGATAAATAACGAGGGACTTCAAAGACAGGAACTATAATATATAATAGGGTATAGTTGAGTGCAGAAATTAATGCCGCAGTACCAGGACGTGCCACTACGGAAGGTTAGTAAAGGGAGGGTCTGAACCCGCAATTCCGTGAAAACAACTCATTTATTCCGAATTTCCAAGAATAATTTTTAAAGTCTGCACATTTGCATCCTATTTTTACTGCAGAATTTAGCCAAAATTTGACAAAAATAGCAAACAATTGACTAGACCCTTTTTTCCTGGAACGCCACTAGAAAGCCCCTTTTCGGAGACTGGATCCGCTGATGGGCTCTCAAATTAGTATCTCGTGTACAGAAGTTGTAAAACTTTAAATATCAAATTCGTACCTCGTGTTCTCGATTTAGTAATAAGTAATTTAGTAATAAGCTACGAAGTAATTTATTGATAGTTCTATGTCGTTTCTTGGGTGATTGTTTGATTTTTTTGGAAGGTGAATCTTGAAAACACAAAAAATACTTCAAGACAAAAAATCATAGAGTAAGACCGACATGGCTAGTTTCATCCGATTACTTAAAGTATCACCCTTGAGTGCTTGTGATTTTTCTGTCTTGTTAGATTTAAGAGATAACCATACTGTATTTTAGGATCTGAGGGGGTAAATCGTAGATTTTACTGTCGCAAACTGAGTTTTCCGGCGACGCGTTAGCGGAGTCGGAAAACGGATGTTTGCGACAGTAAAATCTTAGATTTACCCCTGAAGATCCTAAAATACAGTTTGGTTATCTCTATTCTAATGCAAATCCGCAAAAAGCATTTATAAAAATCGATTTTTAAATCACAGGAAGTTTGGTATGCGTCTGCGCCATTACGTTGCTATTGGTTCCGACGGTAAATCATGGATTTTACCCCCTCAAAATTCTAACACCATCCAATCAAAATTAGCGTTACAAACATAAGTGCATTAGAATCCTATACTCTTGCAACTATGAAGAAGTTAATTACAGAAATGCCAGAGTTAGATGATTGTCCTGTTATACCGTCAAGACATTCTGTCACCCACTGTGTGTATCTGTGATTTAGAAAAAAGAAGGGAAACGGGGAATGTGTCAAAGAGACAACGATCCAAAGGGGAGTAATAACAACTCAAAGCCACCATAAGATCTTCAATGAACGGTGAGAAAACCCCACACCCAACGGTAGGTCGGAGTCGGCCCCTGAATAAAGAGTAATCAAGTTCAGCGAAATACTCCTATAGGCGTCTGTTATTCATTTGAACTCTGTCACTTTTTTTTTTCGCTTTTCCCTCTTTGATTGGCACCGACGCTTCTCCGTCATATTCAAATAAACGCTCATGAAACGAATTTCACATTTAAAGACCTTTTACAATGTTTTTGGAACACGGTATGTTCTCTTTCTTGATCTCACGATATGATTAAATCACGATATGAGAAAAAGTCAGGGGAAAATGAAAAGAAATTCAAAATTCGAAATATTTTATTCCGTATGATAATGCCACTAAAAAAATGTTAGCTGATAACACGGAATAAACTGCCAAATCGGCGGTTTTGTATTGTTTTTGTTGTTTGATTTTTATCTGTGGTTGTATCATCATTTCAGTTTTATTTTATTATTTATTTATTTTATTCTCATTTGAAATCTTTCAACGTGCGGTTGGGATTATACAATAACCGTCATCGTGTATGAAATTCGCAGTGAGAATATTATGCTGCATGCAGCGTGCAGTACAAAATGGCAATAATTCGATCATCATAATTTTTGTCAAAATTGTTCATGATGATATGTACATTGGAATATGGATTCAAAAATGAGGTTTTCCATGCTCGTATTCTTGTGATTGTGCATTAAAAGAACTGCAGTTTTGACAAGAACATTTCATAAATATATAGCATTAATACAATTTTTCGAGGCAACTTTTTCAGGTTTAAATTCTGGAAGATGCTGAAAAATGTGCTGACGATTTCAAAGCAGAAAAATTTTCCGATTCCATAGATAAGAAAAACATGTCCCCATTCTTGTTTTTTTAAAATATTACGTTCAGAGCTACATTAGTAAGACCATGCAGGGAGTAATAATACATGTAATAATAAATCTGATATTTTACCAAATTGTTTCAAAAATAAAAAAAAAATGAGGCAATTTAAAAAGTAATTCAAAAATAAACAAATAAATAAAAATATCAGATCCATGGAAAACATATGTGTAATTTCCTCATAATTTTCTGCTCTCTCCCTCTAGTATATACAAATGATATTCATCAATGACATTTTACTCCCAAGTTCATTCCTTGTATTTATTTTTATACCTAATATAAATAGGTTTAAATGAAAAAGTTTATCCCATAAAGACAACCATGGTGTAAAAAATTATTTACGTTTTCATTACCGCCGATTAACGTCGGTCGCGATAACTCTTTGCGTAACGTCAATTAGTATCGTGTAACCTTAAACCGGTGCTAAGGGCCGTCTTGAACTTACTATGAGGTATGAGCAAAGCTCATTGTTGAAGGCCTCATGGTGACTTCAAGATGAAGAACAACAATAAAAGCGTTGTTCCTTGGCTTGTTTTTTACCATGCATTTGTAGAGACTTTGTCTCATGTTCATTTACTCCATATCCTTTTCCCGGCACCTGAATCGGTTTTCAGGGGCTTCGGCTACAGAGCTGCCGGGCGCGTCCGCAGGTGGTGGATAGGGGAATGCCCTGTCTATGCGGGGTAGTCAGGTCATAATACGGAATGCCTGACCGCGAACCATTGTAGCCAAACTGTGTCGAGAAACGCCACGCTCCATGCAGTATAAAGACCCCTTCTATATTTCTCTAAAGAGAGTAGACGCACTGGGTGTCGTATGGAAGGCTAAATTTCCTGTCCCTACCCATTTCTCCAATTTTCCCATTTCTCCAATTTTCCAGTGGCAGTCAAAAGTCGTTGCCCAGGTTGTCCCTTCCACCTTTATTTCTTTCTTCTGATACTTTCAATTTTTGAATTGATTAACTTGTTCTCGTCCTGATATAGCTGAAATATTGCTCATTGGACGTTAAGCTCTAACTAATCAATCAATCAATCCATATCCTTTTATTCACCATTAGTGGCTGGGTTACAGAAAGTTCAAATGTAAGACACTAAACTTCACCGGGCAAAAAGACCTCATCGGTCAATAGACCTCATCGGGCAATAGACCTCATAGGTCAAAAGACCTCACCGGGCAATAGATCTAATGGGTCAATAGACGTCATCGGTCAATAGACTCCATCGGTCAATAGACCGCACCGGTCAATAGACCGCACCGGTCAATAAATTCCATCGATCAACAGATCGCACTGAGCAATAGACCTCATTGGGCAATAGACATGCAGGGATATGAAAATACCAATAGATGAAAATACTTTATACTTAATAGAACGTATAAAATATATGTATAAGATATATATATTAAATTGTATAAAGTATCCGTTAAATGTTTTATGATGTAATTAATCCTTTTCTTTGAATAGCTCTATAAATATATCGTTTATTAAATGGGTTTTTGAATAGCTAAAAATAGATTCTATTGTATTAATGAAATATTATAACATTTTTCCTAATACAATTAAATTGATAACACTGAGTAGCTAGAAACACAAGAAGTTAATTGGCTAGGCTATGGAATAGCCTAGCTATATAGATAGTTCTAGGATGAAGTGAGGAGTACGCTTGCGCAGTGAGGAGAACGCATGCGCAGAAGACTATTGACCAATAGGAATTTCAGATTCTCGAAAATCAAAATGGCGTCCAGTTTCGTCCTGATAAAACAGGGCGGGTTTAATTTTTTTTCTGTTTCCTTGTGGAAGTGGAAAAGTATTTTAAACATATACTATAGGTGGTACTGGAAACAGGTTTGTAGAGGATGATGGGATTGGTATTGCAATATCGCTTAGCCAGATTTATAAATATAGATATGATAAAAAGAATAAGAACAGTAATGTTTAAATATAAAACCAGAAATTAATAAATAAAGATGACGTATTGTGCAATAATCAATGATATACAAATGCTATAAAAGACTTTTCAATTGTGTTAAACAAAGCGTGATTGTAGTTTGTGGAGATACTTATGGGCAATGGAGAACGAAAGGTGGAAAGAGATAGAATTGCGTTTTTTGCGGAAGAATAAAGAGCTACCGGTGTTTATTTTTGTGTGCTGTAAAAGATTTATGTTTCGAAGCCAAGTACACGAGAAAGAATTTAATGCAAAGATGAGAGGTTGAGAGAAATATTAAAAGGAGAGAAGCATATTGTGTGTAAAACGTGTAACTCTTATGTGTGTAAGGAGGCTATACTTCTTCAAGCAATGATAAATAATTTAGAAATTTAGCAATGATAAATAATTTAGAAATGGATAAAGCTCCTTTTGAAGAATTAAATACGCTAGAACAACATTTGATTTCTCCAGTTTTACCATTTTACAAAATTGTGATTTTACCCAAGAGTGATCAGCGAGCTATACATGGTCCAGTTGTTTCTGTAGAATCCGACATGACAAAAATAACGAAAAGTATTGATACATCACGAGCCACCACACTCTTGTTAATCAAACACGCAATTTTCTATCCAAGGCTATTCCATAGCCTAGCGTATCGTTTTTATTTCATAAAAACCATTATCCGATTTATATCATCCACTTATGTTTATAAAAGTCCCCGCGTGTTTTCTAGTTATAAATGTTTATAATTTTTATGAAAAAAGATTTCCCGTGGGAGAGATGTTTGCTCTCTATATTTTTCAGTTATGGTGTACTTGTGATATGAGAGAATTTCTCATATGGATATACTATTTATACTTTCAAATGAAATCGAGACCACCTGTTTTAAGTGCCCACATCTCACTATTTTAGTACCCCAAGTTTTCTTACAATCGACTTGATTAGTGCCCGGTGTTTGTCTATTTGTTGTACTCGTCCACAAGCTTAAGACACTGGTGCTTTTGTCTGGCAAAGGATGACAGTGATTGTAAGAGCACTTCGCGAGTTTAATTGATGTTTGAAAACAATCCCGCACCCATGACCAATGAAGACATGGGTTCTAGTGCTGCTGATGAGGAATTAATTTCCGAAATGGCCATACAGCTCATAAAATTATTGCAGTTGGAGTTAACACATGTGTTATGGTCTCATGTTCATTAACTCCATATCCATTCGTAAAATATGGAGACGATTAGCAAAGAATTCCGCTTAAACCGGTGCTAGGGACCGTCTTGAACTTACTATGAGGTATGAGCAAAGCTCATTGTTGAAGGCTCATAGTGACTTCAAGATGAAGAACAATAAAAGCGTTGTTCCTTTGCTTGTTTTTACCATGTATTTGTAGAGACTTTGTCTCTTGTGCATTTACTCCATATCCTTTTATTCACCATTTTTTAAAAAGGGTGAAAATTGATTTCCTAGTAATGCTTGGATAATGATTGGAGGGATCATTTCGGTGACTTCTGTGTTTGAATCCAATTACAGTCATGTTCTAAAATAACCCCCTCCCCTGATAACGAAACGACCCAAGACGGATGCAATCACAACTACATCAATTGTAGCAAAGGAAAGGGTTATTAAACAAACAGTTTGGAACCTATGGACCAACAATCGATTTCCGGTTTTCTTTTGCTTGTCGATATACCATTATAGTAACAATTTAATGTATTAAATACAAAAAAAGTACAGGAAGATGTTTCTTTCACAATCAGGTCAATATCAAAGTATCATGGCCTACAAAAACTTTCGTTTTACGTCAATGTATATTACATATAGTGTCTTAGTTTAATCGGTTAATGTGAAATGAGAGCATTTTGGCACAACTTCCGGAAAGACCTACCAATTGTTCTTCGAACAATTGACATACTAGTTTAATCTGTACTTCAAATGAATAACACACTTTGACAGTACACAAAGGTAAAACATCTATTAAGAAAATGGGTTATTGACTTCATAACAGCTGTACACAACACAATCAGTCATGATTTCAAAAGAAGTCCGCTGAGAAAATGGTAAGCATTCTGTATTTTCTTGAAAAGAATGTAGAAATTTACTATTATTGCACATGTTTTTTTGCTTCAGTGTTCATTTATGTATTAATTTGATTCGGGATTTAATGATGTATTGGGACTTGAAATTTGAACAAAGCGAATTTATCCCGGTTAATAAACCAACCCGAAAATAACAAAGACTTTCCACATGAATACCAAAGGGATACAATACGGACAGAGAACTTAAATTAAACAAACGGAACATAATGTGAACGCCACTAAAAATAGGGCACAAACAGTGTGAACCCCTAAAAACAGGTAGAACAGGTAGAACAGGTATTTTCATAAAGGGGCGTTCATTTGATTTTCATGGGAGTGGAGGTAGCGTCTGACTATTTTACATACAAAGTTTATTTAGTTTCACAAATATCTTGAACACACCCTATTACCGGCAATCCCAACTACAGTGGCTATCCCGCCTGCAGATTTGTAAACAACTTGAAGACAGGAGAAGGTGATGCTTTCATTTACAAATAAATCATATTAATATTTAATAATACATTTTTCTTTTATGCTTTAAATGTAGTTAACATGTCTATGAATATTCATGACAAATACTAAGTAACGATCTGCATTAAAACACTTTTTATCTAAAAACGCCTTTATAAAACTTAAGAATTTCGACGCTTATGTAATGTACAACATTTGATTTATTGTATATGAAATCTAGCTTTTCATTTAGTACTGCATAACGGAGGAATCCTCATTTTATTTCCAGCTCTTGGCAATCCCGAACAACAGGTTTTAAAATTATTGACTATCACTGAAAACAGATAGTGACGATCCCAAACGATGAACTAAGCTTAAAAGAAACAAACAAGATTATTTGTATTTAAAGAGGATAGCGTAGTAAAGTTTCAACTAGATATATTTTTTTTCCATAATTTGGTGGCCTTTATATGTTACCGGAATTCTCGTATATGTACATCGGATTCTTGGCAAAATAAAGCAAATCTGACCATATAAATTCCATGAACAAGAGGCTCTCAAGAGCCTGTATTGCTCACCTAGAGCATAAATTCCAAGAACAAGAAACTCTCAAGAGCCTGTATCACTCGCCTGGAGCATGGCCAATGAAATTAGTAAAAAATAAACGTTTTGTTAAAGGGTCTTAATTTCAAACTATGTAAAGAAACATTTGTGTCAAATTGTCCAACATTTAACCATTTTTCTCTGCCAACTGCTCTCTTGATCAGCACTTCATAAATAATTCATGCCATATTTCTTATAAATGCATTCAGAAGTTCTATAGAAGATCTTTGTATGTATTTCTCATAGGGTCCAATTTAGAAAATTCACTGCTGGCAACCATGTTTGGTGACAATTCGACAACAGAGTAAAAACATTTGGTCTTGGACTTGAACAATATATTTTTGCAAGGGACAATCTAACACTTGTGTGGCAAAGTTTGGTTCTAATTGTCTCAGCACTTTAAGAGGAGAAGATCTTTGAATTTCATTTCCAAAAGGGTCTAATGTTAAAACTATGCTCCCCGTTAGCGGCCATCTTGGAATAGTGGTGGCCTGAAAAAACACACATTTTTTGCAGGGGACAACCTTAAGACTATTGTTGCCAAGTTTGGTAATAGTTGTCTCAGCAGCTTCGGAGAGGAAGATCTTTGAAAGTGTTTCCCTAAGATCCAATGTTAGAATTATTTTCCCTGCTGGTGGCAGTCTTTGATATAGCACAGATACGAAGAACAACGGTTTAATTTTTTGCAGAGGACCACCTAAAGACTATTTTGGCCAAGCTTTGGTTCCAATCAGCTCAGCAGATTCAGATGAGAGAATCTTTGAATATATTTTCCTATAGGGTCCAATGTTTAAACAGTGTTCCCCACTGACAGCCACCTTGGATACAGCGCTGACCTGAAAAACAACTTTTTTTTGCAGGGGGACCACCTTAGAACTACTATGGCCAAGTTTGGTTCCCATTGGCTCAGTAGTTTCGGAAGAGATCTCCTAATGTGTTTTCCAATAGGGTCAAATGTTAAAACTATGTTCCCCTCTGTCAGCCATTTTGGATAAAGCGCTGACCTGAAAAACATCTTTTTTTTCGCAGGGGACCACCTAGGAACTATTGTGGAAAAGTATGGTTCAACTTAACTCAGCACTTTCAGAAGATGAGAATATATTTGAATATCTTTTCCCATTGGGTCCAACGTTAAAACTGTGTTCTCCGTTGGCGGCCATCTTTGTAGAGGAACACCTAAGGACCATTTTGGCCAGGTTTGTTTCCAATTGGCCCAATAGTTTCAGAGGAGAAGATCTTCAAAGAAAAGTTTACGCCAGACGGACGAACTTTGGAATGAACTCATCCCTCTCATCTTACTGAACATTTATACAAAGTTCCGGTAAATTCTGCAATATAGTTCTTAGATATTTAATCCTCAGTTTATTGGAGGAAGAGTAATAATAATAATGATAAGATGAAGAAGACTTCGTCTCGGGTGACATAAAAAATAAAAGAAAACAGAACAATACCGCTTACGTCCGCGGCGACATAAATACGAAAGGGAATAAAAAAGAAGAAGTCGTACTTAATATATGATTTATAGCAAGAACATGCTGATAAATTTCAATTCTTGCAAATGTCATTTTCAAGTAGTACGGAAGTCCTTTGTGATTTAAGCATGGATACATCAATATAATGCACTGGATGAAAATAGAAAACGGAGATTGGGAGATGAGGGGGTTGTGATTAGAGGAATTTAATACAGTGTTGAGAAGTTGGAGGATGGCAGGCGCGGGAGATTAGGAAAGTGGGCTTAGATTTCGGAAAAAGAAGTTGTGAGATTTGAATTGGAGGTTGCAGAGTGTGGGTTATTAAAGTGGATAAAAAGAAGGTGGAAGAGTATGAATACTTGTTCACTCCTATTCATAGCTAACTTTCGTATTTACTAACTAAGTCAGTTAACCCGTTTTCTCAATATTTCGGAAAACTAAAATTTTTTTGCTGATAAACAATGAAATGATATGAAGGAAAATAAATAAAAAAATGAGGAAAACTCGAATTCAAAACGGGAAAATACCAACCGCACTGCCGTATAACCTAGGAGTAAACAAACATTTAACCTTAAGGGTTTTATGGTTGTCATACCCTGCCTCACAAAGTCGTAGGGTATAATGTAAAAACCTGAGTTATGTGTCCGTTCTTGAGTTCTTCTGTCTGTCTTTCCGTCCGTTTCCGTCGAAGGTTTCCCCTTGATAACATGTTTAAGAAATAACCTTGCGTCTTAAACTTGGTTTTAGTTCTTTAAAACAATAGCCATGCCAAGTCTAAGTTAAATTCAAAGGTATAGTTGGTTCTAGGACTATGCCCTTTAAAGTTTCATTTTTTACTATCCATTATTCAATAACTTTTGAACGAAACCAAGTTGTTTACAACTGAACATTCTGCACTCTATCAACACATTTTTGAAAATGTTTATGGTCATAACATTGTTCACAGCCCTAAAATGTAAGATAAACATGACACCAAAGTGATAAATGTGATTAATTATAATCAAATGGCATGATTACTATACGAGTTCGGGATTGCCACTTCCAAGTTATAATCTGTTGTCAGTGATAACTATATCTGTTGTTTGTGATAGCCAAAAAAAAGTGTTACCTCTGAAATAAAATGACGATTTCGTCCATAGGAGGAGGTAAATGAATGACAGTTTTTGATCTATAATAAATAAAGACCTATATTTTTATATGTATTAAAATACTAAAGCTAATTTCCGTATTATTGCAAAATTGAACTATTTTTCGGACGATCTTTAAAAATGTACTTTAATCCAGCGAAAACTCCCGATTACAGTAGTATTTGACTCATATGTTAACCTATACACATAAAATAAATAGCAAAAACAATGGAAAGGTTCATTGGGATATAAACAAAATTATGATACACAAAAGACTTACGGTCTGTCACTGCAAACTTGTTTACATATCAGCAGATGTGATAGCCACTGTAGATGGGATTGCCGGTAATAGGGTGTGTTGAATGATTTTTTTTTTATTTTCATCAAATGTCACATCAAATTAGTTATTTGAATTTTCATCAAATTAAGTTTTCCAATCAGAATTAGAATTATTTATTTCATTGACAAGTAGGATTGGAATTATTTTATTTTCAATGGCACAAAAATTGAATTATTTAGTCACAAAATCGTCCAAGAGCCCACCTCCCAGAAAAGCATATGCCCTAATTATGTTTAAAATCGGTTTTACTGAAAACTGTAAATGAATTGCTCTGCAATATTTTTACACAAGGACATGTTTGAGGTTTTCAGGTTAAAGTGACATTGTGTACTTGTTCATGTGAGAATTTCTCATATGAATGCACTATCAAAATTCAAGATTAAAAAAAATAGCTATTTTTCTGGCCATCTGTATATATTTTGCCCTCATTTCCCGATTTTTGTCTTACAATCTACTCGATGAGTGCCCTATGATCGCTTTAATGTTATATTGTCCATTGGTCCTTTTGTCGGGAAAAGTATGACAGTGTTTGTAAGAGTACTTTGCCCGATATGTTATGTTTGTAGACGACCCCGCAATAAGGCGCATCCATGACAATATGGATTGTACATATACATGGTGTAGCGAAAAAATTTAGCAAATGAATTCCACTCAAACCGGTGCTAGGGGCCGTCTTGAACTTACTATCAGGTAGGAGTGTTTGTTCTTTTTTGAAGGCCTCGTGGTGACTTCAAGATGAAGAACAACAATGAGAGCGTTGTTCCATTTGCTTTACCTTACCATGTATTTATAGGGATTTTGTCCAATGTACATTTACCCCATATCCCTTAATTTGTTTATGCAACTGTTTCAGTAATTTGCCTAAATTTGGCAATCTGTCAAGGGACATGAGTTTGTTTACTAATAATAGTATTTAATTTTTCAGTGAAGTTCTGATCTACAGGACAGTTTTATAAACACGGAAGCTGAGTCTTACTATTTGCATACACAGAAGAATGTCAAGATATGAAATGCTGTAATAACCCTTTGTCATTTAATTACAGACTACTTGCTAAATCACCTCAAGGGGAATTTTATCAGCCCACGCATATGCAGATTGTAATGGCTTGATAGTACGTGTATAAAAGATGTTGAAATTGTTAACACACGAGACCTAAATATTTTCATCAAGATAAAATAGTGCTTTTAAATGAGAGCTAGTGACTCCATACCGATATAAACACAATTGAGTGAAAAAATAATTCCTATTTTGAGAAAATGCCTTATCAATGTGATTTTTGTGAGCAAGTTTTTTCTTTCAAGCATTCCTTACAGGTTCATTTAAGAATACACACTGGCGAGAAACCCTATAAATGTGATATATGTGATAAAGCGTTTATAAGAATTTCAGATATACAGCGGCACACCATGGCCAGAAAACACACTGGTGACAAACCTTATAAATGTGATGTATGTGATAAGACGTTTAGTCATAAATCTAGTTTACAATCACACACAGGAATACACACTGGAGACAAACCTTATAAATGTGCTGTATGTGATAAAGCATTTAGAACAAAGGATGGTGTGGAGCGACACACCGGGATACACACTGGTGAGAAACCGTATAAAAAAGTGATGTAGGAAGAAAAGAATTTCATGACAGGAGTCATTTAAGAAGTCACAAAATAATACATTCTGATGAGAAACCTTTTAAATGTAATATATGTGATAAAGCATTTAGTCGAAAATCTAATGTACGGAGACACACAATAATGCACACTGGAGAAAAACCATATAAATGTTATATATGTGACAAAACATTTAGTCGAAAGGAAGAGGTAAAGCAACACACAAAAATACACACCGGTGAAAAACCCTACAAATGTGATTTCTGTGTGTGATAAAGCATTTATTTTGAAGTATTATCTAAAGCGACACATACGATACCATACTGGTGAGAAAACCTTTAAATGTAATTTTTGTGATAAAATATTTACTTCAATTATTGATCTTCAACGACACACAAGAATACACACTGGCGAAAAACCCTTTAAATGTGATATACGTGATAGAGCATTTGGCTCAAATAAAGCTCTACAGTACCACACAAGAACACATACCGGTGAGAAACCTTTTCAATGTGATGTATGTGATAAAGCATTTATTTCAAGTTCAGGTCTACAAAAACATACAAGAACGCATACTGGTGATCGAGAGACCCTATAAATGTGATATATGTGATAAAGCATTCGGTACAAATGGGGACTTACGACGACACACAAAAATACACACGGGACATAAACCCTATTATTGTAATTTATGTGATAAGGGATATTGGCATAGTGCAAGTCTACAGCGACACACACAGAAAACATACTGCCCGTGAGACCCCAAAAATTGAAATTAGAAGAGAAGTTTTATGCATGACAAAATACATTATAATTTTGTTGTCTTTAATAAATACATTTTTGATAGTATGTAGTCATTGATTGATTGATTGATATAAGAACATGCCATTTCATCAGCCTCACTTGATGTAGGCTAAAACGAATTTAATTAATTAGATGTACCCATTGGTCTCTACAGTCACTGCATGGTAGATCACTAGTGTGAAGCTAGCCCACAATAACAGCCGACAATAACCGCTAGCCCACAATAACAGCCGACAATAACCGCTAGCCCACAATAAGCCAGCCCACAATAAGAAAGGATGCGTTCGACAAATTTCTTGGAAATTTGTATTCAGATCAATAAAAGTGATAAAAGAATTAAGATTTTAATTAATATAAGGGTAAATATACCATGTATGGATTCTTAATTAAACTAGTTGATATGGTGCTCTCTTGGAGGTCCGCGCTTTGACCCGTTCTATTTATGATTACGAATTTTATATTTTAAGGTGTCTGCGTTGCATTCGACAGGAAAGATTCCTTTTAAAATCTAGAATAACGTGGTGTTATTACGTAAAAAATTACGAAGATTGATTTACCAAATTTTTACTATAAATTCGACTTCTTCTGAAGGTGAACTGTCCAAATACACACATAAATTTATCAAAGAAGTTAAAAATACGCACATGATTC